>JAVIAB010000104.1:17088596-17136096 GCA_032433765.1 Megaustenia siamemsis
ATCTGTGTATGTACCTCCACTTCCCACAACCCTAGATGATCTGTGTATGTACCTCCACTACCTACAACCCTAGATGATCTGTGTATGTACCTCCACTACCTACAACCCTAGATGATCTGTGTATGTACCTCCACTACCTACAACCCTGGATGATCTGTGTATGTACCTCCACTACCTACAACCCTGGATGATCTGTGTATGTACCTCCACTACCCACAACCCTAGATGATCTGTGTATGTACCTCCACTACCCACAACACTGGATGATCTGTGTATGTACCTCCACTACCCACAACCCTGGATGATCTGTGTATGTACCTCCACTACCCACAACTCTGGATGATCTGTGTATGTACCTCCACTACCCACAACCCTGGATGATCTGTGTATGTACCTCCACTACCCACAACCCTAGATGATCTGTGTATGTACCTCCACTACCCACAACCTTAGATGATCTGTGTATGTACCTCCACTACCCACAACCTTAGATGATCTGTGTATGTACCTCCACTACCCACAACCTTAGATGATCTGTGTATGTACCTCCACTACCCACAACCCTAGATGATCTGTGTATGTACCTCCACTACCCACAACCTTAGATGATCTGTGTATGTACCTCCACTACCCACAACACTGGATGATCTGTGTATGTACCTCCACTACCCACAACACTGGATGATCTGTGTATGTACCTCCACTTCCCACAACCCTGGATGATCTGTGTATGTACCTCCACTACCCACAACTTTAGATGATCTGTGTATGTACCTCCACTACCAACAACCTTAGATGATCTGTGTATGTACCAACACTACCAACAACTTTAGATGATCTGTGTATGTACCAACACTACCAACAACTTTAGATGATCTGTGTATGTACCTCCACTACCCACAACTTTAGATGATCTGTGTATGTACCTCCACTACCAACAACTTTAGATGATCTGTGTATGTACCTCCACTACCAACAACTTTAGATGATCTGTGTATGTACCAACACTACCAACAACTTTAGATGATCTGTGTATGTACCTCCACTACCAACAACTTTAGATGATCTGTGTATGTACCTCCACTACCAACAACTTTAGATGATCTGTGTATGTACCTCCACTACCAACAACTTTAGATGATCTGTGTATGTACCAACACTACCAACAACTTTAGATGATCTGTGTATGTACCTCCACTACCAACAAATTTAGATGATCTGTGTATGTACCTCCACTACCCACAACTTTAGATGATCTGTGTATGTACCTCCACTACCAACAACCTTAGATGATCTGTGTATGTACCAACACTACCAACAACTTTAGATGATCTGTGTATGTACCAACACTACCAACAACTTTAGATGATCTGTGTATGTACCTCCACTACCCACAACTTTAGATGATCTGTGTATGTACCTCCACTACCAACAACCTTAGATGATCTGTGTATGTACCTCCACGACCCACAACACTGGATGATCTGTGTATGTACCTCCACTACCCACAACCTTAGATGATCTGTGTATGTACCTCCACTACCAACAACTTTAGATGATCTGTGTATGTACCTCCACTACCAACAACTTTAGATGATCTGTGTATGTACCTCCACTACCAACAACTTTAGATGATCTGTGTATGTACCTCCACTACCAACAACTTTAGATGATCTGTGTATGTACCAACACTACCAACAACTTTAGATGATCTGTGTATGTACCTCCACTACCCACAACTTTAGATGATCTGTGTATGTACCTCCACTACCAACAACCTTAGATGATCTGTGTATGTACCTCCACGACCCACAACACTGGATGATCTGTGTATGTACCTCCACTACCCACAACCTTAGATGATCTGTGTATGTACCTCCACTACCCACAACCTTAGATGATCTGTGTATGTACCTCCACTACCCACAACACTGGATGATCTGTGTATGTACCTCCACTACCCACAACCTTAGATGATCTGTGTATGTACCTCCACTACCCACAACCTTAGATGATCTGTGTATGTACCTCCACTACCCACAACCTTAGATGATCTGTGTATGTACCTCCACTACCCACAACACTGGATGATCTGTGTATGTACCTCCACTACCCACAACCTTAGATGATCTGTGTATGTACCTCCACTACCCACAACCTTAGATGATCTGTGTATGTACCTCCACTACCCACAACCTTAGATGATCTGTGTATGTACCTCCACTACCAACAACTTTAGATGATCTGTGTATGTACCTCCACCACCCACAACCCTAGATGATCTGTGTATGTACCTCCACCACCCACAACCTTAGATGATCTGTGTATGTACCTCCACCACCCACAACCCTAGATGATCTGTGTATGTACCTCCACCACCCACAACCCTAGATGATCTGTGTATGTACCTCCACCACCCACAACCTTAGATGATCTGTGTATGTACCTCCACTACCCACACCCCTAGATGATCTGTGTATGTACCTCCACCACCCACAACCTTAGATGATCTGTGTATGTACCTCCACTACCCACAACCCTAGATGATCTGTGTATGTACCTCCACTACCAACAACTTTAGATGATCTGTGTATGTACCTCCACTACCAACAACCTTAGATGATCTGTGTATGTACCTCCACTACCCACACCCCTAGATGATCTGTGTATGTACCTCCACCACCCACAACCTTAGATGATCTGTGTATGTACCTCCACTACCCACAACCTTAGATGATCTGTGTATGTACCTCCACTACCAACAACTTTAGATGATCTGTGTATGTACCTCCACTACCAACAACCTTTGATGATCTATGTATGTACCTCCACTACCCACAACCTTAGATGATCTATGTATGTACCTCCACTACCAACAACCTTTGATGATCTATGTATGTACCTTCACTACCAACAACCTTTGATGATCTATGTATGTACCTTCACTACCAACAACCTTTGATGATCTATGTATGTACCTCCACTACTAACAACTTTAGATGATCTGTGTATGTACCTCCACTACCAACAACCTTTGATGATCTATGTATGTACCTCCACTACCCACACCTTAGATGATCTATGTATGTACCTCCACTACCAACAACCTTTGATGATCTATGTATGTACCTCCACTACCAACAACTTTAGATGATCTGTGTATGTACCTCCACTACCAACAACCTTTGATGATCTATGTATGTACCTCCACTACCCACAACCTTAGATGATCTATGTATGTACCTCCACTACCAACAACCTTGATGATCTATGTATGTACCTCCACTACCCACAACCTTAGATGATCTATGTATGTACCTCCACTACCCACAACCTTAGATGATCTATGTATGTACCTCCACTACCAACAACCTTAGATGATCTGTGTATGTACCTTCACTACCCACAACCTTAGATGATCTGTGTATGTACCTCCACTACCCACAACCCTGGATGATCTGTGTATGTACCTCCACTATCCTGAACCCTGGATGATCTGTGTATGTACCTCCACTACCTACAACCCTAGATGATCTGTGTATGTACCTCCACTACCTACAACCCTAGATGATCTGTGTATGTACCTCCACTACCTACAACCCTAGATGATCTGTGTATGTACCTCCACTACCTACAACCCTAGATGATCTGTGTATGTACCTCCACTACCTACAACCCTAGATGATCTGTGTATGTACCTCCACCACCCACAACCTTAGATGATCTGTGTATGTACCTCCACTACCTACAACCCTAGATGATCTGTGTATGTACCTCCACTACCCACAACCTTAGATGATCTGTGTATGTACCTCCACTACCCACAACCCTAGATGATCTGTGTATGTACCTCCACTACCCACAACCCTAGATGATCTATGTATGTACCTCCACTACCCACAACCTTAGATGATCTGTGTATGTACCTCCACTACCCACAACCTTAGATGATCTGTGTATGTACCTCCACTACCCACAACCCTAGATGATCTGTGTATGTACCTCCACCACCCACAACCTTAGATGATCTGTGTATGTACCTCCACCACCCACAACCTTAGATGATCTGTGTATGTACCTCCACCACCCACAACCTTAGATGATCTGTGTATGTACCTCCACTACCAACAACTTTAGATGATCTGTGTATGTACCTCCACTACCCACAACCTTAGATGATCTATGTATGTACCTCCACTACCCACAACTTTAGATGATCTGTGTATGTACCTCCACTACCAACAACCCTGGATGATCTGTGTATGTACCTCCACTACCCACAACTTTAGATGATCTGTGTATGTACCTCCACCACCCACAACCCTGGATGATCTGTGTATGTACCTCCACTACCAACAACCTTTGATGATCTGTGTATGTACCTCCACTACCAACAACCCTGGATGATCTGTGTATGTACCTCCACTACCCACAACTTTAGATGATCTGTGTATGTACCTCCACCACCCACAACCTTAGATGATCTGTGTATGTACCTCCACCACCCACAACCTTAGATGATCTGTGTATGTACCTCCACTACCAACAACTTTAGATGATCTGTGTATGTACCTCCACTACCCACAACCTTAGATGATCTGTGTATGTACCTCCACTACCCACAACTTTAGATGATCTGTGTATGTACCTCCACTACCAACAACCCTGGATGATCTGTGTATGTACCTCCACTACCAACAACCTTTGATGATCTATGTATGTACCTTCACTACCCACAACCTTAGATGATCTGTGTATGTACCTCCACTACCTACAACCCTAGATGATCTGTGTATGTACCTCCACTACCCACAACCCTGGATGATCTGTGTATGTACCTCCACTACCTACAACTTTAGATGATCTGTGTATGTACCTCCACTACCTACAACTTTAGATGATCAGTGTATGTACCTCCACTACCAACAACCCTGGATGATCTGTGTATGTACCTCCACTACCCACAACTTTAGATGATCTATGTATGTACCTCCACTACCAACAACCCTGGATGATCTGTGTATGTACCTCCACTACCCACAACCTTAGATGATCTATGTATGTACCTCCACTACCCACAACCTTAGATGATCTGTGTATGTACCTCCACTACCCACAACTTTAGATGATCTGTGTATGTACCTCCACTACCAACAACCCTGGATGATCTGTGTATGTACCTCCACTACCAACAACCTTTGATGATCTATGTATGTACCTCCACTACCCACAACCTTAGATGATCTGTGTATGTACCTCCACTACCTACAACCCTAGATGATCTGTGTATGTACCTCCACTACCTACAACCCTAGATGATCTGTGTATGTACCTCCACTACCTACAACCCTAGATGATCTGTGTATGTACCTCCACTACCCACAACCCTAGATGATCTGTGTATGTACCTCCACTACCTACAACCCTAGATGATCTGTGTATGTACCTCCACTACCTACAACCCTAGATGATCTGTGTATGTACCTCCACTACCTACAACCCTGGATGATCTGTGTATGTACCTCCACTACCTACAACCCTAGATGATCTGTGTATGTACCTCCACTACCTACAACCCTAGATGATCTGTGTATGTACCTCCACTACCTACAACCCTAGATGATCTGTGTATGTACCTCCACTACCTACAACCCTAGATGATCTGTGTATGTACCTCCACTACCCACAACCCTAGATGATCTGTGTATGTACCTCCACTACCTACAACCCTGGATGATCTGTGTATGTACCTCCACTACCTACAACCCTAGATGATCTGTGTATGTACCTCCACTACCCACAACCTTAGATGATCTGTGTATGTACCTCCACTACCCACAACCTTAGATGATCTGTGTATGTACCTCCACTACCCACAACCTTAGATGATCTGTGTATGTACCTCCACTACCCACAACCTTAGATGATCTGTGTATGTACCTCCACTACCAACAACTTTAGATGATCTGTGTATGTACCTCCACTACCCACAACCTTAGATGATCTATGTATGTACCTCCACTACCAACAATTTTAGATGATCTATTTCTGTACCTCCACTACCAACAATTTTAGATGATCTATGTATGTACCTCCGCTACCAACAATTTTAGATGATCTATTTCTGTACCTCCACTACCAACAATTTTAGATGATCTATATCTGTACCTCAACTACTAATAATTTTAGATGATCTATTTCTGTACCTCCACTACCAACAATTTTAGATGATCTATTTCTGTACCTCCACTACCAACAATTTTAGATGATCTATGTATGTACCTCCTCTACCAACAATTTTAGATGATCTATTTATGTACCTCCACTACCAACACTTTTAGATGATGTATGTCTGTACCTCCACTACTAACAATTTTAGATGATCTATTTCTGTACCTCCACTACCAACAATTTTAGATGATCTATGTATGTACCTCCACTACCAACAATTTTAGATGATCTATTTCTGTACCTCCACTACCAACAATTTTAGATGATGTATGTCTGTACCTCCACTACCAACAATTTTAGATGATCTATTTCTGTACCTCCACTATCAACAATTTTAGATGATCTATGTCTGTACCTCCGCTACCAACAATTTTAGATGATCTATGTCTGTACCTCCACTACCAACAACCCTGGATGATATGTGTATGTTCCTCCACTACCCTCAACCTTGGATGATCTGTGTATCTACATGATCTGCATGAACGCATCACTGAAGCTGTAAACTCGATCACACCGGATATGCTGCAGAATGTCTGGTCAGAGCTACATTATCGCACCGACGTTTCCCGAGTAACGGTTGCGGCGCATATAATGTGTGAGTGTTTCATGCCAATATCACGTGACATTTGTTAAAAATCAACGATTTTAAACAAAACTTTAAACCTTTTTTTTTTATTTGACGTGTGCTGACACTTTTTGGAATCATTCCTGAGTCCGTGTGACTACCAACGCCCTGACCAATGTGAGATGGAAAATAAAATACTGTCACCTGCAACGTGTGTCGTAAGAGGCGACTACGGTGATTTGAAATCGTCGCCGGTGCTGTCGAGTAGACATGCACGGAGTGACCTTGTTAACAGAGTTTACCAACGAGTTTTGGGAAAAGTTGTGACTAATGGTGGAGCGCACATGGGGTATTCCCGATTGCAGTGAAACAATCCATGCTGTAGAATAGAATAGATCAAAGGTTGGAAACCTACGGCCCGCTGAGCGTAATCGGCACTCCAAGCTATTTTGTCCGGTCCTTGTGCTTTCTTTGAAAATATCTACACACTCCACTCCCTGAGCTAAGAAAAAACAAATAAAAAGCAGAAAATAAATAAAGAAACTCTAACCGGTAAGCTTTCTATTTATAATTTGTTGTTGAATTATCTCCCTCCCTCCCTCCCCCCCCCCCCCCCCCCCCCCCCCCGTTTTTTCCGTCTCGGCCCTCAGATTTTCATTCCGCTCTCTTTTCTGTCCTCCACTCTTCATCACTAATAAGATTGTTACATTACAATCGCTTGTGAATGCAAATTTGGTAATTTATCTAATGGCTTCCTTAGGGGATGGTGTCTGGCCCTTGGCGTCTTCATAGTTTTTAGATCTTGCCCACGGTTTATAGGAGGTTGCCCACACCTGGCACAGATGAAACAATTTGAGTTGATACAACTGCAGCAATTTATTTATAAGAACATTCCAGTAATGTGCATTCTACACCTATTTCAAATTGATGAATGTTTTTATGCTCATCCTGGATATATTTATAAGAAGATGAACATAAATCGATCAAATGATGAGAAGAGAGAACCAAAGAACAACAAAGAAACCCATCTGTTATAAAATGCAAATTCTTCATCTACTTCTTCCTCTTCTTCTTCTTCTGCCTCTTCTTCTGCCTCTTCTTCTGCCTCTTCTTCTGCCTCTTCTTCTGCCTCTTCTTCTGCCTCTTCTTCTTCTTCTTCTTCTTCTTCTATCCTTCCTCCTTTGCCGTTGGCATCGAAGGAGATACAATCTGCGATTCTTTGCTCTTCTGTGGACCTCTTCTGGTGTTATTCCTCCTAGTGACTCTAGTATTCCCTTTATCCATCTCTTTCTCGGTCTTCCTCTTAATCTGGCGTTTTTGTTAGCGTTTGTTTATGGCTCTTTGGGTCATTGTTAGTTTTTTTTTGTCTTGTTATGTGACCGAACCAATTTATCTGTTGTTTCTTTATGTATTCGATGGCTCGTTCAATTTATAGTTTCTTCCTCAGCAAAATGCTAATAATAAGATAAATAAAATAAAATAAAATGCAAATAATAAGGTAAAATCAAACCTGGGGAATGTTTGACTGTGAACAATGACCCCGTGAGGTCGATAATTGATCTCTACATTTCTGTTTGCAGTGACGTCTGCTGAAGTGACGTCAGAGGGAGCGATGTCTGATTGAGGTGATGTAGCTTGATCTCCAACTTGTTGAGGTTCTGAGCTTTCGGCTGTGAAATATGAGAGAAAGATCGAAAATAGAGAGATGAAGAAAACAAAAACAACAGGAAATGAAAGTAGTCACGACAATGTTACAAACATGGTAAGCTTTGGTTTTATCGCAGTTTAACATTTTTCAGTGACGCCCCTGTGGCTAACGCCCCCCCCCCCCAAGGGTTAGGGGATAAATGTATAGCGCCACTGTTACCTGCAACGAATGTCATAAGATGTGACAAAGGAGATTTAGAATCGTCACCTGTGCAGTCGAGTATGATGTGCACGGAGCTACATTGTGGAACGGAATTTACCAATGCATTTTGGTAAATGCTGTAATATGTAGTGGAGCGGATATGGGGGATTCCTGACTGCAATGAAACTGGTTCCATAGAATGAGGGATATAATGGAATAGTTTAGCTCTTCAGTGATCTCCGCTGAAAAAAAAAAACATGGTTACCTATCTCAAACACTTGTGGAAGATAATTGAGTTATTGAGTTTTTTGTGGGTCAGGGGGACTGGTTGGTCTCGAGGAAAGACGCCGGCCTCGAGATAGAGAGGTTGTGGGTTCAAATCCTGGCTATACCGGTTGAGATTTTTATTTATGATTTCTCTCTGCGGCAACCACCCCTGGTCTCAGCAGCGAGGTCCGGCTTGAAACGTCAATTATTCGTCGACAGGAAAAATATGAGTACCTCCGAAGTCGGAGTTATCTGCCTGTGCGGCTGGGGACCCCTGTGCACACGGCTACCAGTGTTTTGTAATAATTGTTTTTTTTTTTCGATCAGAGTTGAACTAAAAACTCTAAATTATCTATTATTTATAAAATGTGATTTTATTAAATTGTTTTTTTTTTTAGCACTGTTAAACCGCAAACCGTCTATTGCATTGAGTTCAACATGAAAGTATAATGAGCGATCGGTCGTGGGGGAACGGTGGGCGGTGGATCCGAATCTGTTGGAGGCTAGGACGTGACGAGTTGTCGCATTACATGTGTAATAAACAATTACATAGACTACTGGCATCCTTACATTAGGATATACTCATGCAGGAAATTCACTCGTCGATCTTTTTATCGTTTCAAGCTGCCCCTACCTGAAACATGCCTAATTGTAGCCCCGGACGAGATATTTATGACGTTATAGCCTTCAGATGACCATATAGCTCTGTTTGTGCTAAAGAGCAAACACGGTCAACAAAACAGATGCTACTTTCGGTTACTCCGTTCCACTGCTAGACAGTAAGATCGTCATTTTAAATTCTGTGTTACTGCATTTAACGCTATGTAATACAATTCCTTTAATCATTAATGGATGCTTACGCAGGATAAAAGGATGGAAATGGCAGGACAAAATCACTAACATAGAATTATGGAAATGTACCAGTCAAATACCAGTGGATAAAGATATACAGCGAAGACGATGGCGCTGGATAGGACACACACTACGGAAGCCAACTGAGAGTATTACACAACAGGCCCTTTTTGGAATCCCCAGGGGAAAAGACAAAGAGGAAGACCAAGGAATTCTTGGAGAAGACAGATAGAAGCAGAGACGAAGATTTGGGGAAGAAATGGAATGATCTTAAAAGAATGACAAAAAATAGAACGACATGGAAAGTGTTTGTTGAAGACCTATGCTCCACTGGGAGCTAAAAAAGATAGAAGAAGAAGAATATAATTCATATGTAGTATCATAATTGAAATCACCGGAGTCTGTAGAAATGTGGTTTCACAGAAGAATGCTGAGAATACAATTGACAGCTAAGAAGAGTAATGAAAACGTTCTGAAAGAGGCCAAAGCAGGAATCAAGCTAATTTCCAATATTAGGAAGAAACAATTATCATTTTTTGGTCATGTAATGAGAAGAGATCAGCTGGAATATATTGTAACAATTGGGAAAATTGAGGGATGAAGAGATAGAGGGAAGCAAAGAGAAAAGATACCAGACAGCTTAAGCGAATGGCTTGGCAGAAGGTCAACAACAGAAATGATAAATAACTGTCGAGATCGAAAGTTGTGGAGAGACATGATCACCTACGCTAGCAGGCATGGTACTTGATGATGATGAATATAATTCCTTCAATTACTGCTCCAAATTATCATAATTATAATTACTCCATAATATCTTAGTACTTATATTGTACGTTAGTACAGGATCGTGGCTTTGCTGTCCAAATTAGCGTCTCTTGTAATGTTGTTCAAGTTGTTTACATTTTCTACAAATATATATTAAAGAGGTAGCGCAATTACTTATGGGAGGGAACTATGTTTCTTTCTCCCTAAAGCCATAAACTTACGTTAGAGAGAACGTCATCTGATTCGTTGAATAGCTGTTGCTATAGGAACGGGAAGCTATTTTCTGAAATCATCATCATCATCGTGTGCCGTACCGGTTGGCGTTGGCGATCATGTCTTTCCACAATCTTCAATCGACAGTGCATCGTATGAGTTCTGTTGTTGACTGTTTTCCATGCCATGACACCAAGCTATCCAGTAAATATAAAGTTGTGGTTTGTCATGATTATTCTAGGCAATATAAGAAGGTAGTTTGCCATTCCTTTCCTTCTTGTCAGTGACTGTACTAGTCGGAGATCGCAGCCATTGTCTCTATACATGAGATCCTCTGCCTGCCATCGCGGTGTGGGGACCATAACCGGCACTACTTGTCGGCTGCTCCCACAACACCATCCACCACCTGCTGCAATGGCTTCACATAACCCTAATAGGGGGGCTAAACCGGAGCTCCACCTTGCCCAGGGGTGTCCCGAAGACTAGCGGAGGAAATGAGACGTCTTACTCCTTCTTTGGTAGGGCAGAACTCTACCCCGTTATCCTAAATTTTCTGAAGTAGCCTCCCTAATTCTTATGCACATTGCTGGGTCGATATATGTCGTTGTACGGTTGTAGTAGGTTTGATCTTCATAAACATTGAAGCCTATTCGTTAGTAACGGCTTGATTTACATGAGCTGTGTCACGACAAACTGTACACGGTAGCTGTTATACACTAACATTTCACTCAACGAGTCTGATTGTGTTATGTATTTTTATCAAACATTAGAGAAACCGTGATCTCCATTGCCCTCTTTGAATACCGACCGCTGGCTGTGAGAAAACAGGGAGATAACTCTTTAAATAAGTGTCGAGATAAAACCTCCATTATAACATTATCTATATTCTATTGACCTTTCGAGCCGTAGCTGGCCCATAGGGCGTAAACCAAGATACTCCTTCTCTTATCTAAATTTTTATTCTAGCAGTTTAAATTCTTTTAAAGATATTTTATCAAATCTCGCCATTTGTCTCTGTTCTGTACAAGCAGCTCTATCTCATTGAGGGAGCCGATTCCTGCTGCTCTTGCCTCTCCCATCAATGTTCTTCTCAGTGTCTGTCTGGGTCTTCCTCTTTTCCTCTCTCCTGCTGTTTCCCACATGAGGGCTTGCTTTGCTATTCGGTTATTATCTCTTCTCATCACATGTCCAACATATGACCATCATCTTTTCTTGATTACTGAAGATATTAGTGCTTGATTGGGCAACAAGTTTTCAGACTTAGTCAAGTACCACCGAACAACAACATCGATTGAGTACAACGAAACCAGACTCCAGCATGTCCACTCTGTAAACACCCAAATGAAAAAGCCGAACATCTCACTGATATCATAGCAACTCAACGTCCTCAAAGACCTGATAAATAGAACACCTTGTTTGGAACTACAAGGGGACTGAATACCTGCAGATATCATTACATGGCATTCACGGATTCAGTGACTGGCCGCTGGATCCATAACAGCAACCTGAACGCACAAGGGGAAATAATACATGGATAATTTATACATTTTCTTTCATTGGGCTGAGTCGAGTTATCTCCTTCATAAATTGGAGTAAAAGGTTGGACTGTTACTGTCATTTAGTGTTTAGTAGTATGGCCTTTTGAAAGCTGCAGTGGTTGAGTAAATAGTGTTCCTCTCCCTGACAAACAGGATCCGGGTTTAATTCCAAGATTTTACTTTTTTGTTGTTATTGTCGTTTTTTGGCAGACACGGCTTTGATGATCACCCTGACTTGGGAAATGGGAACCTGAGATTTTTTTCTTTTAAAGACATGTGCTGCCAACCACATTGACCATAGGAGACAAATAATAATAAATGAATATTATTCTAGAGGGAAACTTCCGAGGCGATAATCAGCGAATCAATTCAGAGGAAGAGGTATGTTTACAGCACTCGGAAAAAAAGAAAAAAAAAGAAAAAATGGTATGTTAGAAGCTGTACGTGATTAGTGGACGACAAAGATTCGAACGACGTTTCGGCCAAATAGGCCTTCAGCAGGAACAAACAAAACACACACACACTCACGGATATGTAAGTAAAACTAAATCCTACATAGCTAACCAGTAACGGAACATCCAAAACAAAAATAAACGAAATATGTTAAAGAAAATAAAAATGGCTTCCCTGTGTGTCCTGTGTTTCTCGTACCGAGTTCAGAGTGAAAAGGAAATAGTAACCCTAGACAGCGTTCCCCTCACTCGTGTATTTTTAGAACCCTTCACCTGACCAGAGATTGGTATAATTACAGCCCCACTCGGGTTACTATTTCCTTTTCACTCTGGCCTCGGTCCGAGAAACACAGGACACACAGGGAAGCCATTTTTATTTTCTTTAACATATTTCGTTTATTTTTGTTTTGGATATTTTGTTACCGGTTAGCTATGTAGGATTAGTTTTACTTACATATCCGTGAGTGTGTGTGTTTTTTTTTGTGTGTTCCTGCTGAATGCCTATTGGGCCGAAACGTCGTTCGAATTTGTGTCGTCTACTAATCACGTAAAGCTTCTAACACACCGTTTTTTTTTTTTTTTTCAACTTTTCCTCGCATTCAGCTTTACTGCAGCTTCGCATTTTTATGCATTCATTTGCATTTCTTTGCCTTAACCCCATATGTTTACAGTACTCGGAAAAATTGACAAATAATCAACAACAGAAAAAAATATGGACCAAAGCAGGATCGAACCCGTACTCAGTGGCATAGCATCTTGCCACGAAAAGCCAAACGCTAGGGAACACTATCACTCAGCTAACTAAAAGTGCCAGTCAGTTTAGCTGAGTCAAAGTCGTGGCAAGGCGCTGTGCGACTGAGTACGGGTTCGATCCTGCTTTGGTCCATATTTGTTTCTGTTGTTGATTATTTGTCATTTTTTCCGAGTGCTGTAAACATACCTCTTCCTCTGAATTGATTTTCACATTGACCATAACCTGTTGTTGGTTATTGACAAATATGGGCTCTACAATATTCACCCTCGCCGTGAGGTTTAGGGGAGGCCCCTATACTCCAGTGGCATAAATTGCCAGCGCTCAATTGAAACAAAAAATGCATCCCCCCTCAATCCTACCTATATAGCATCCATCCACCACCCACGAAGACGATTTTTATTTATTACTGCTGTCTTTTAATTTGTTATTACTGTTGTCTTTTAATTTGTTATTACTGAGGTATTTCTATTTGTTATTACTGCTGTCTTTCTATTTGTTATTACTGCTGTCTTTCTATTTGTTATTACTGCTGTCTTTCTATTTGTTATTACTGCTGTCTTTCTATTTGTTATTACTGATGTCTTTTTATTTGTTATTACTGCTGTCTTTCTATTTGTTATTACTGCTGTCTTTCTATTTGTTATTACTGATGTCTTTTTATTTGTTATTACTGCTGTCTTTCTATTTGTTATTACTGCTGTCTTTCTATTTGTTATTACTGCTGTCTTTCTATTTGTTATTACTGTTGTCTTTCTATTTGTTATTACTGTTGTCTTTCTATTTGTTGTTACTGCTGTCTTTCTATTTGTTATTACTGTTGTCTTTCTATTTGTTATTACTGCTGTCTTTCTATTTGTTATTACTGTTGTCTTTCTATTTGTTGTTACTGCTGTCTTTCTATTTGTTATTACTGCTGTCTTTCTATTTGTTATTACTGTTGTCTTTCTATTTGTTATTACTGTTGTCTTTCTATTTGTTGTTACTGCTGTCTTTCTATTTGTTATTACTGTTGTCTTTCTATTTGTTATTACTGCTGTCTTTCTATTTGTTATTACTGTTGTCTTTCTATTTGTTGTTACTGCTGTCTTTCTATTTGTTATTACTGCTGTCTTTCTATTTGTTATTACTGTTGTCTTTCTATTTGTTATTACTGCTGTCTTTCTATTTGTTATTACTGTTGTCTTTCTATTTGTTGTTACTGCTGTCTTTCTGTATTTCTATTTGTTATTACTGCTGTCTTTCTATTTGTTATTACTGTTGTCTTTTTATTTGTTGTTACTGCTGTCTTTCTATTTGTTATTACTGTTGTCTTTTTATTTGTTGTTACTGCTGTCTTTCTATTTGTTATTACTGCTGTCTTTTTATTTTTTGTTACTGCTGTCTTTCTATTTGTTATTACTGCTGTCTTTCTATTTGTTATTACTGTTGTCTTTTTATTTGTTGTTACTGCTGTCTTTCTATTTGTTATTACTGCTGTCTTTTTATTTGTTGTTACTGCTGTCTTTCTATTTGTTAATAATGTTGTCTTTCTATTTGTTGTTACTGCTGTCTTTCTATTTGTTACTACTGCTGTCTTTCTATTTGTTATTACTATTGTCTTTTTATTTGTTGTTACTGCTGTCTTTCTATTTGTTATTACTGCTGTCTTTTTATTTGTTGTTACTGCTGCCTTTTTATGTATTGGTACTGCTTTCTTTTTTCTTTTGTTATCACTAATTTCATTTTATTTCTTTCGAACATTTTGAAACATTAAAAGTATTGACGATAAGACTGTTTAATTTTCATATAAAACACTCCTCTTAAATGGCTCAGAAACAATTGGCTCAGAAACAATTGGCTCAGAAACAATTGGCTCAGAAACAATTCATTTTTAATAAAACACTAAACAAAAATTTATAAACATTTTGTAAACAATTTTTTAACGGGAAAATCTAAACATCAGACGGTATGGTAAGATCACAAACGAAGACATCTGGGAAAGAACAAAACAAGGGTCGATGGAACAACCGAATATGGATAGGAAATAGATATGGATTAGATACACACAGAAAACCTGATATCACTATAGGAAGACAGGTGCTAGGATGGAACCACAGAGGGAAGACAAAGTCTGGAAGGCTCAGTGATATATGAAGTGAAGAAGTCATTGGAACCCTTAAGAACATTGCGTCATTTTAGATTTTCTCAGCCAAATATTTGTTTCTTCCAGTTTCTTAGTTTAAATTCGTGACCAACAATTTTTGCTTCACTTTAAATCTGGCCTGACATTCACGATACAAAAATGTAGAGCCCCGTCACACCACGTGACGTATAGGGAATATGGTGTTAGTAACCATAACTTTTATTGACTTTCGACGCGTAATTTTTGGGGTAATGTGGTCGGTATTACGCCCGTGCCGCTTTAATTTGCTAAAAAAAAAATATTTGGTACCCATTTAAGGCTGGGTGAACCCGGAAACCGTCGATCAGGATCTTTTGGCCTTTGTAGTCCAGTTCACTAACCACTGAGCTGTCGCGGCTCCAGACATTCACAGTGGTCTATCAGTAATAGCTTAGTTGACTTGTTGGCTTGCTTAAAGCGGAAATATAATCGGTACATAATATACAACCTTCATCCCAACGTTGTGCTACCAATGCCAGTCCTGGACCCTACATTCAAGAACAATAAGAGAAATAACCTCTACTAACATAAAATGTGTTAGCTGAATGGCAGGAAACAGTCTGAGAGATAAGATTAGCAATGATTAACTGAGAAAATAGCTGTGACCAATTCTGGTCATAGAGTACATAAATAAACAACAGATAAAATGGTTTGGCCATGTGATAAGATAGAAAGAGCAAAACACAACACAGAGAGCCATCAATAAACGTTGCGAGAACACCAGACCCAAGGGTTGACCACGAAGAAAATGCATTCACTGAATATTAGAAACACATGGAAACATAACAGTAGTAGAGGCCAATAAACGAGCAAACGACCCCAAATTATATCTGCCCTTGATGCTGAAAGGCAAATGAGAAAGGAAAGAGGAAGAAGAAGACATAATATACGAGTACATATTAATAAAACAATCTTACATATATCTAGGCAGTAATATAGACAAAAAGGGAGGAACAGAAAATGATACCAAAATAAGGATATCAAAAGCAACAGGAGCTTTCATTGCACTGAGAAACATATGGAAATCCACAGAAATTAGGTTAAATACAAAAATAAAAATTTTCAACTCAAATGTTGGTCCTATTATATGGCTGTGAAACATGGAGAACAATAAAATTGACAATCATGAGGATACAGACCTTCATTAATGGATGATGCTTACGCAGAATAAAAGGATGGAAATGGCAGGACAAAAACAATGACATAGAATTATGGAAATATACCAGTCAAATACCAGTGGATAAAGAGATACAGTGAAGACGATGGTGCTGGATAGGATACACACTTCGGAAGCCAACTAAGAGTATTACACAACAGACCCTTTTTGGAATCCCCAGGGGGAAAAGACAAAGAGGAAGACCAAGAAATTCTTGGAGAAGACAGACAGAAGCAGAGATGAAGATTTTGGGGAAGACATGGAATGATCTTAAAAGAATGGCAAGAAACAGAACGACTTGGAAAATGTTTGTTGAAGACCTATGCTCCACAGGGAGCTGAAAGGTAAGAAGAATAAGAAGAAGAATAATAAAACAAAACACATCCACAAAATATGACCAGGATTTAAAAGTAACCAAAGACTGAGGTTTCTAATAGTCTTAATTCCTATATCAGCATTAGGCTGTGAAACATGGAGTTGTACTCAACTGGGCTAGCGACGTTCGGACAACCCGTGTTCGATTCCCGCTGGGAGCAGTGTGAATTGTACTAATGGTTGAAAAAAAAATACCCCCACGGTCGACCCAGCCGTTGGCAGAAATGGGTACCAGAGTACTACTCTGTGGAGGTGAGGAATGTCGACTCTCATCGTGAGTTTCGATGCTTGAAGCGATCCAGAATTTTCCGAATACTTCTGGATAGGCGGCCGAGCACATGTGGGTGAAAACTCGTGTGCTAAGACTCCGATTGAGGCCTTGTACTTTAACCTTTACCTGGATTGTATCGACGGGGCTGCTAGAAAATACACCAATGCCTTTCAGTTCAAGAGTTGCAAAATAATACTCTGAATATCATGGACGGACTGAAGAATAACCATACGTTTTTTTAAGACTTAATATTTCCGAGAATTCTTGGTTAATTCTTCTTCTTCTTCTTCTTTTTTCCTTCCTTCTGCCCTATCCCTAATTTCTGCCCTATCCCTAATTTCTGCCCTATCCCTAATTTCTGCCCTGTGCCTAATTTCTGCCCTGTCCCTAATTTCTGCCCTGTCCCTAATTTCTGCCCTGTCCCTAATTTCTGCCCTGTCCCTAATTTCTGCACTATCCCTAATTTCTGCCCTATCCCTAATTTCTGCCCTATCCCTAATTTCTGCCCTATCCCTTTATTTCTGCCCTATTCCTAATTTCTGCCCTATTCCTAATTTCCGCCCTATTCCTAATTTCTGCCCTATCCCTAATTTCTGCCCTATTCCTAATTTCTGCCATATTCCTAATTTCTGCCCTATCTATAATTTCTGCCCTATCCCTAATTTCTGCCCTATCCCTAATTTCTGCCCTGTCCCTAATTTCTGCCCTGTCCCTAATTTCTGCCCTGTCCCTAATTTCTGCCCTGTCCCTAATTTCTGCACTATCCCTAATTTCTGCCCTATCCCTAATTTCTGCCCTATCCCTAATTTCTGCCCTACCCTTTATTTCTGCCCTATTCCTAATTTCTGCCCTATTCCTAATTTCTGCCCTATTCCTAATTTCTGCCCTATCCCTAATTTCTGCCCTATTCCTAATTTCTGCCATATTCCTAATTTCTGCCCTATCTATAATTTCTGCCCTATCCCTAATTTCTGCCCTATCCCTAATTTCTGCCCTATCCCTTTATTTCTGCCCTATCCCTAATTTCTGCCCTATTCCTAATTTCCGCCCTATTCCTAATTTCTGCCCTATCCCTAATTTCTGCCCTATCCCTAATTTCTGCCCTATCCCTTTATTTCTGCCCTATTCCTAATTTCCGCCCTATTCCTAATTTCTGCCATATTCCTAATTTCTGCCCTATCTCCTGTCTTCGGCTTGAAAAAAAAAATTAAACACATACAACATTCCTATTACACATTTTAACCTTCTTTCGTCTTCCTTCTATCCTTCCTCCATTGCCGTTGGCGTCGAGGGGAGATACAATCTGCGATTCTTTGCTCTTCTGTTGGCCTCTTCTGGTGTTATCCCTCCTAGTGACTCTAGTATTCCCTTTATCCATCTCTTTCTCGGTCTTCCTCTTAATCTGGCGTTTTCGTAGCGTTTGTTTATGGCTCTGTATGATCGCGATTGTTTCTCCATTATCTTGGCTCTGAGCACTGTTGTGTGTATGTTACATTGTCCTCTGAGCACTGTTGTGTGTATGTTACATTGTCTCTCTGATTGCACATTGTTGTGTGTATGTTACATTGTCCTCTGAGCACTGTTGTGTGTATGTTACATTGTCCTCTGAGCATGTTACATTGTCCTCTGAGCACTGTTGTGTGTATGTTACATTGTCCTCTGAGCACTGTTGTGTGTGTGTGAGCACTGTTGTGTGTTACATTGTCCTCTGAGCACTGTTGTGTGTATGTTACATTGTCCTCTGAGCACTGTTGTGTGTATGTTACATTGTCCTCTGAGCACTGTTGTGTGTATGTTACATTGTCCTCTGAGCACTGTCCTTGTGTGTATGTTACATTGTCCTCTGAGCACTGATGCATTGTCCTCTGAGCACTTGTGTGTATGTTACATTGTCCTCTGAGCACTGTTGTGTGTATGTCTACATTGTCCTCTGAGCACTGTTGTGTGTATGTTACATTGTCCTCTGAGCACTGTTGTGTGTATGTTACATTGTCCTCTGAGCACTGTTGTGTGTATGTTACATTGTCCTCTGAGCACTGTTGTGTGTATGTTACATTGTCCCTCTGATGCACTGTTGTGTGTATGTTACATTGTCCTCTGAGCACTGTATGTACTGTTGTGTGTATGTTACATTGTCCTCTGATTGTACTGTTGTCCTCTACTGTTGTGTGTATGTTACATTGTCCTCTGAGCACTGTTGTGTGTATGTTACATTGCCTTCTGCCGCTGTGCTAGGTTTGTCGCAGCACACATTTTAACTTAACTAGAAAATTCACATTTTGATATAGTTTTTTCCACATTGAAAACATAATTCCAATTTGAATAAAGAGTGGAAGGTAATAGATTATAGTGATGCCACCATCCATTAGGGCTGGATAAGAGGAAAAATAAAAAAAATGGTATGTAAGAAGTTTTACGTGATGAGTGGACGACACAGACTAAATATTGTTTCGGCTCAATAGGCCTTCATCAGGAACAAACAAAAAAAAAAACACACACAAAACTAATAACGAACCAACCAAAACAAAAACAATCGAAATATGTTAAAGAAAACAAAATAAATTAAACTATCCTGTCAAATCCAAAAGGAAATCGTAACCAAGTGTGGATGTCGTGAACGTCGAGAAACGTGCAAAAATGTGCGTAAATGTACACAGAACCAGAGGAGTTCACACAGGGGTCAGTGTGCAAACACAAAGGAGAAAGAATCGAATAGTAGACCGACAGGTGTAAAAAGACGCTAAGAGCGAGATGTCTGAGAGTGGGGTACAATAAAAACAAATGAGGGGTAAGGAGCACAGAAAAAAAAAGGTATAGAGGAGAAAACGAAGTGTCTCATAAGGGACTAGAGGAGAAGAACTATAAAAAGCATGGCATAGTAAGTAGACCAAAGAACCCAAATATGTGTAGTAGAGAAGGCTATGCAAAAGGGAAGGAGCAATCAAAAGGAAACTATGCGTATGAGTGTGATACATTCATACCTCTCGGGGTCAGCGAACCATACTATAAGGCGATTTTCCAAAGTATAGCGGCTGCGGTCGCCAGAGTGACAAAGGACAATACCAGTGACACGGATGTCGTCTTTGCCCTTGTGATCAGGGGAGTTGAAGTGGGAAGACACCGGAGTACCAGTATTTTGTTGGACATCACGTAGATGTTCACAAAATCTTTCCGCTAATCTTCTCCCAGACTCACCAATATAGATCATGTGGCATCGTTGGCATATGATGGCATAAATCTGGATAAGGTCTAGTTACTACCGAAATGTTTTCTGCCTGATCTTCGCGGAGTGGAATCGGCGGCGGGTGTCAATAATGTTCTTTGGAGTTTAATTGTTTGAAAATTCTTCATGACTCTTCTTCGTCTTCTTCTTCTTTTAAGCTCCCTGTGGAGCATAGGTCTTCAACAAATACTTTCTACTCCATGTGGAGCATAGGTCTTCAACAAACACTTTCAGCTCCCTGTGGAGCATAGGTCTTCAACAAACACTTTCGGCTCCATGTGGAGCATAGGTCTTCAACAAACACTTTCAACTCCATGTGGAGCATAGGTCTTCAACAAGCACTTTCAGCCACATGTGGAGCATATGTCTTCAACAAGCTTTTCCATGTGGAGCATAGGTCTTCAACAAACAGGTTGGTCAGTCCCACGCCCTACATGACTAAGTGAAACGAAATTTCTTATTGTCGTACAACTGAAAAAAAGTAACTTAAAGATGAAAAAGAATGAAAGAAAGAACAGGTGAAAGAGGGAAAGAAAGAAAGGGCCAAAGAAAGAAAGAAAGAAAGAAAGCAATAAAAGAGTAAACAATGAAAGGGTAAAAGAAAGAAATGAAGGGTAAAAAAGGAAAGAAAAGGTAAAATAAAAGAAAGGGTAAAAGAAAAAAAAAGAAAAAAGAAGAAAGAATGAGTAAAGGAAAGAAAGTAGGAAAGAAAGGGCAAAAGAAAGAAAGCAAGCAAGAAAGGAGTGAAAGAAGGAAAGAAAGATAGTAAGATAGAAAGAACGGATGAAAGAATGAAAGAAAGAACGAAAGAAAGAAAAAAGAAAGAAGGAAAGCAAGAGAAAAAGAAAGACTGAAAGAAATAAAAAAAAGAAACAATTAATTAATGAATGATTGAGATAAAAAGCAAGGAATAAGGGAAAAAAAATGGTGAAAGAAAGAAAGCAAGAACGAAGGAAAGCAAGAACGAAAGAAAAAGATGAAAGAAAGAAAGAAGGAAAGAAAAAAAGAAAGAAGGAAAGAAAGAAAGAAAAAGAAAAAAAAACAAGAAGGAAAAACAAAATACAAAGGAAAAAAAATTAAATATAAATAAATAAACAAACAAACAAACAAAGAAAAGACAGAAAATGTAAAATGGAAACATAGATCTTACATTTCTTGGGCTTTGGTTTAAAGTCATGGACGAGGTGCCCTTTCCTCGTGGAGTTTTCATGCAGGTCAAGGTCACACTCCCGACACAGCAACAGGGGCATGCCGCGGTTGTCCTCGGTGCACTGAGGGTGGTGGCACACCTGGATACATATCGATTACATTGATCAATGGGGAAATCAATCAATAACCTCCATAGTCAGTGATGTAACAGTCAGTATAGAAATTAGTAACACGCTCAGGTGGAAACTAAAGACAACAGTTGTAAACTGCAGCAATCAGTTACAAAATATAGAAATCAGTTACAAAATATAGAAATCAGTTACAAAATATAGAAATCAGCTTGGAATTATAAAAATCAGTTACAAACTATAGAAATAAATTACAAAATATGGAAATCAGTTACAAAATATATAAATCAGTTACAAACTATAGAAATCAGTTACAAAATATAGAAATCAGTTACAAAATATAGAAAAAAGTTACCAAATATAGAAATCAGCTTGGAATTATAAAAATCAGTTACAAACTATAGAAATAAATTACAAAATATGGAAATCAGTTACAAAATATATAAATCAGTTACAAACTATAGAAATCAGTTACAAAATATAGAAATCAGTTACAAACTATAAAATCAGTTACAAACTATAGAAATCAGTTACAAAAATATAGAAATCAGTTACAAAAAATATAGAAATTAGTTACAAAATATATAAACCAGTTACAAACTATAGAAATCAGTTACAAAAAATATAGAAATCAGTTACGAAATATAGAAATCAGTTACAAAATATAGAAATCAGTTACAAACTATAGAAATCAGTTACAAAAAATATAGAAATCAGTTACAAAATATAGAAATCAGTTACAAAATATAGAAATCAGTTACAAAACATATAAATCAGTTACAAACTATAGAAATCAGTTACAAAAAATATAAATCAGTTACAAAAAATATAGAAATCATTTACAAACTATAGAAATCAGTTACAAACTATAGAAATCAGTCACAAAATATATAAATCAGTTACAAACTATAGAAATCAGTTACAAACTATAGAAATCAGTCACAAAATATATAAATCAGTTACAATCTATAGAAATCAGTTACAAAATATAGAAATCAGTTACAAACTATAGAAATCAGTTACAAAAAATAGAAATCAGTTACAAAAAATATAGAAATTAATTAGTTACAAAAAAATAGAAATCAGTTACAAACTATAGAGATCACTGAAACAAGAAATGTGCTTCTTTCTCAGCGTTCAACCCGTGTGTCGTAGTCTACGCCATATCTACGCCTTTCAACTCGACACATCCGTCTATGGCACTGATAGATGTTTATTTGATTAAAATCAATGCATCGGCAGCGGCCAATTTAGCCTACTCCATTTATTTTGTAACTGCCAGGAGTTCATTACCGCACCTACAGTCCACACGGGACCTCCTGTTGTCTTCACTATCCGATAGGGCTAGACATCGGATGTCACTGTCTATGAACTATGGAAGGGTAAAGTCACGAAGCAACCACGGGTTCCACGAGAAAACTTTCCACAGTCTGTGGAGGATCCGAACCCCAGACCTGTCTGTCTGTCTGCCTGCCAGCCTGCCTGAAACGCCCGCCCGTCCGTCCGCCCATCCATCATTCCATCCATCCATCATTCCAACTATCTATCTATCTATCTATCTATCTATCTATCTATCTATCTATCTATCTATCTATCTATCTATCTATCTATCTATCTATCTATCTATCTATCTATCTATCTATCTATCTATCCATCTATCTATCTATCCATCCATCCATCTATATATCTATCCATCAATCATTCCATCTATCTATCTATCTATCTATCTATCTATCTATCTATCTATCTATCTATCTATCTATCTATCTATCTATCTATCTATCCTATCCTATCCTATCCTATCCTATCTTATCTGTATGTCTATTTCTCCTATCTGTGTAATAGGGTAGGTAGTGCCTACCCATACAGCCCAATTAGAAGTCATTTAAGCGCGGCAATTGTTTGGCCTTCCCTGGTCATAGAGCCTAAAAATTAATCCGCGGGAATTTATCGAAGATAGCTTGAACTGACCAATCAGTGTCACGTTCAGCTTAGCGGCTACCAATTGAACAATAGAAATAAAATAGTCCCGGACTGGGGAGAATTTTGAAAAGGTAGAAGATTATGAAGATAGAGGAGACGGACACTCTAGGACCGGCAGTCGACCTGGCATGTCGATATGTATGACGAGACTTTTAAACACTGCTAGAGACTCACAGTATAGCTCTATTAGAACCTTGTCGTGATCATCCATCGGGCTGTCGACCAGAACACGAGTTTAGAACAGAATTAATAGACGGCAACTTGACCAGACTGAGCGATTCATCATCATCACCATCATGTGCCATACCGGTTGGCGTAGGTGATCATGTCCCTCCACAATCTTCTATCTACAGTGCATCGTATCAGTTCTGTTGTTGACTGTTTTCCATGCCATGACATCAAGCTATCCTGTATTTTCTCTCTTTGTCGCCCGCGATCTCTCTTTCCTTTTATTTTGCCAGTTGTAACCAAGTATTCCAACTTTCCTCTTCTCATGATGTGCCCGTAAAATGTTGATTGCTTGTTTCTGATTTTTTAAGAGCTCCCTTTTTGTGTTGGTCTCTTTGAGAACTTCCTCATTGATCTTTTTATCTGTCCAGGGAACTTTCAACATTCTTCTGAGAAATCCAATCTATGTGGCCTCCAATCGTCTTTTCATTTGTTTGTCTATTGTCCATGATTCGCTTCCATAGGTCAGAATTGGTTCTATATAGCACCGATGAACTCTCTTTCTCATTGTTATTGACATAAATTTGTTGCATAAGATATTTTTAACCTTCTGAAATGCTATTTTGGCCTGAGCTATTCTGCTTTTTATTTCTGTGGTGCATCTCCCATCTGATGTTATTATTGTGCCCAAGTATTTGAAACGTTGCACTTGTTTCAGATTTGTCCTGTTTATTTTCATGTTGCATGATGGTGATGGATTCATATTAAAGTTGTTTTTATTCGATAACGAGAAATTCTTGTTTGACTTTGCCCACGTGTCTGCTGTCCGAAAGATTGAAGGTGGGTCTGTCCATGCCTGTCAGTGAACCAGTCTGAGGTACGGGGGATGCTGGTCAGTTTTGGAAGTCTCTTCCTATGATGTGTTTGCTGATAAATGAATGTATGTGGTCTGTCAACGCCACAAATGAATATATGTCTATCTATCCTATATTTATATATCCAATATCTATCTATCCTATGTCTATCTATCCTATGTCTATCTATCCTATGTCTATCTACCCTATGTCTATCTATCCTATGTCTATATATCCTATATCTATCTATCTACCTATGTCTATCTATCCTACATCTATCTATCTATCTATCCTATGTCTATCTATCCTATGTCTATCTATCTATCCTATGTCTATCTATCCTATGTCTATCTATCTATCCTATGTCTATCTATCCTATATCTATCTATCTACCCTATGTCTATCTATCCTACATCTATCTATCTATCCTATGTCTATCTATCCTATATCTATCTATCCAATGTCTATCTATCCTACATCTATCTATCTACCCTATGTCTATCTATCCTATGTCTATCTATCTATCCAATGTCTATCTATCCTACATCTATCTATCTACCCTATGTCTATCTATCCTACATCTATCTATCTATCCTATGTCTATCTATCCTATATCTATCTATCCAATGTCTATCTATAATACATCTATCTATCTACCCTATGTCTATCTATCCTATGTCTATCTATCCTACATCTATCTATCTATCCTATGTCTATCTATCCTATATCTATCTATCCTATATCTATCTATCCTATGTCTATCTATCCTATGTCTATCTATCCTATATCTATCTATCCTATGTCTATCTATCCTATGTCTATCTATCCTATATCTATCTATCGTATGTCTATCTATCCTACATCTATCTATCTACCCTATGTCTATGTATCGTATGTCTATCTATCCTACATCTATCTATCTACCCTATGTCTATCTATCCTATATCTATCTATCCTATATCTATCTATCCTACATCTATCTATCTACCCTATGTCTATCTATCCTATGTCTATCTATCCTACATCTATATATCTACCCTATGTCTATCTATCCTATGTCTATCTATCCTACATCTATATATCTACCCTATGTCTATCTATCCTATGTCTATCTATCCTACATCTATCTATCTATCCTATGTCTATCTATCCTACATCTATATATCTATCCTATGTCTATCTATCCTACATCTATATATCTATCCTATGTCTATCTATCGTATGTCTATCTATCCTATATCTATCTATCCAATGTCAATCTATCCTATATCTATCTATCCAATGTCTATCTATCCTACATCTATATATCTATCCTATGTCTATCTATCCTACATCTATATATATATATCCTATATTTATCTATCATATGTCTATCTACCCTATGTCTATCTATCCTATGTCTATCTATCCTACATCTATATATCTACCCTATGTCTATCTATCCTATGTCTATCTATCCTACATCTATATATCTACCCTATGTCTATCTATCCTATGTCTATCTATCCAATGTCTATCTATCCTACATCTATATATCTATCCTATGTCTATCTATCCTACATCTATATATCTATACTACATCTATATATCTATCCTACATCTATCTATCCTACATCTATCTATTCTATTACTATCTATCCTATGTCTATCCATCCTACATCTATCTATCCTACATCTATCTATCTATCCTATGTCTATCTATCCTACATCTATATATCTATCCTATGTCTATCTATCCTACATCTATATATCTATCCTATGTCTATCTATCGTATGTCTATCTATCCTATATCTATCTATCCAATGTCTATCTATCCTATATCTATCTATCCAATGTCTATCTATCCTACATCTATATATCTATCCTATGTCTATCTATCCTACATCTATATATCTATCCTATATCTATCTATCCTATGTCTATCTATCCTATATCTATCTATCCAATGTCTATCTATCCTACATCTATCAATCTATCCTATGTCTATCTATCCTACATCTATATATCTACCCTATGTCTATCTATCCTATGTCTATCTATCCTATGTCTATCTATCCTACATCTATATATCTATACTATGTCTATCTATCCTACATCTATATATCTATACTACATCTATATATCTATCCTATGTCTATCCATCCTACATCTATCTATCCTACATCTATATATCTATCCTATGTCTATCTATCCTACATCTATCTATCCTATGTCTATCTATCCTACATCTATCTATCCTACATCTATCTATCCTATATCTATCTATCCTATGTCTATCTATCCTATGTCTATCTATCCTATGTCTATCTATCATATGTCTATCTATCCTACATCTATCTATCCTACATCTATCTATCCTACATCTATATATCTATCCTATGTTTATCTATCCTACATTTATATATCTATCTTATGTCTATCTATCCTACATCTATGTATTTATCCTATGTCTATCTATCCTACATCTATATATCTATCCTATATCTATCTATCTATCCAATATCTATCTATCCTATATCTATCTATCCTACATCTATATATCTATCCAATGTCTATCTATCCTACATCTATATATCTATCCTATGTCTATCTATCGTATGTCTATCTATCCTACATCTATATATCTATCCTATGTCTATCTATCCTACATCTATCTATCCTACATCTATCTATCCTATGTCTATCTATCCTATGTCTATCTATCCTACATCTATCTATCCTACATCTATCTATCCTATATCTGTCTATCCTATGTCTATCTATCCTATATCTATCTATCCTATATCTATCTATCCTATGTCTATCTATCCTATATCTATCTATCCTATACACGAACAATTCCTATGCAAGAACAATAAGAAAAACAACCTCTACTAAGATGAAGTGTGTTAGACGAATGGCAGGAAACAGTCTGCGAGATAAGATCAGAAATGAAGAACTTGAGAAAAAAGCTAGGAATAGCCCCGGCCATAGAATATATAAGGAAACAACAGATAAAATGGTTTGGCCACGTGACAAGGCAGAAAGATCAAAACAGAACACACAGAGCCCTCAATAAGCGTTCCGAGAACCCCAGTAATAGTGTGCGCTATTCCGAAAGGATAAAACATGAGAAGGAATTAAACAAGAAAAAAGAAGAAACAAGAGTAAAAAGTTAACGATTTTATATTCGTAATGACGGCGATTCTACGTTTATCGGTACAATTTGACAGAGACATTGCTAGACGGATATATTTGGAGATAACCAGCCTTTGTGTATATGGCCCATTTCGTCTTGCCAAACGGTCGTGTGGCGGCTATTGTGTATATGGCCCATTTCGTCTTGCCAAACGGTCGTGTGGCGGCTATTGTGTATTTTTTTTAGGTTTTTTTTTTGTCGAACAGCTTCTCTCGTGGCTAATTCTACCAATGTTTGGCAAACACACAAGGCCACAGAATGAACAAGTCAGGCCCACTGATCCACAAGGGTTTCCATCCTTTTTCATGAGTCTTTTCTCCTCTAAGTTTTGCCTTAACACAGTCTCGAATGATGTTATACCATTCCTTATACATGATCTCCATGATGTGCGATCACTTGCTAGATATTCCCAGTCATTTTCACAGATGGAGAAGTCATTCAGAGATGATTTACAGATATCTCTATATCGTAGTTTATGTCTGCTGATTTGTCTTTTTCCGTGTGTTAGTTCACCATATAGTATTTACCTGGGGATGCGTTTTTCTTCCATTCGCTGGACGTGCCCCAGCCATCTTAGTCTTCGACTTCAGCCAGCCTAGGAAGTTTACATAACAGCCGCCGAAGGAGGTAGACGGAGGTTCCTCTAGCATTCCACGAACTCAGGTAGAAGACGTAACTAACGTTAGAAGCGTAGATTTCTACATCACGCCGGCCGGTTTGATGGGAAAGATTAAACGGAAGGTTCCCAGGACCGAAGACATTCTCTGATGTCCAGAGGTCGTAGACACGAAGATATCCACGATTTCTCTGATGTCCAGGTAGTAGACACGAAGAATTCTCTGATGTTCAGAGGTAGTAGACACGAAGATATCCACGAAGATTTCTCTGATGTCCAGGTAGTAGACACGAAGATATCCACGAAGATTTCTCTGATGTCCAGGTAGTAGACACGAAGATTTCTCTGAGGTTCAGAGGTAGTAGACACGAAGATATCCACGAAGATTTCTCTGATGTCCAGGTAGTAGACACGAGGATTCTCTGATGTTCAGAGGTAGTAGACACGAAGATATCCACGAAGATTTCTCTGATGTCCAGGTAGTAGACACGAAGATTTCTCTGATGTTCAGAGGTAGTAGACACGAAGATATCCACGAAGATTTCTCTGATGTCCAGCGAGAGTAACCGAAGTAAAACGATTTCTACAACAGAACCTGGGCAGTCAGGAAAGATCAAGGACAGCTTTATTTTACGGAGTCAACTGATGTGAGTGATTGACAGATGTTTGACAAGATATCTCATTAAGTGATAGGCGATTGCCAACCAATCAGTCAGGTGGAATGAGTGTCCTAGGATTTTAAGGCGAAGTTCTTTGGACTGACCACGCCAAATACCCATAATGCCTAAGAAATAGGAGGAGTCTAGCTGGCAACAAAAACACCAACCAGACACTAGCTAGATAGACTCTTCAGTTACTGTTGCGATTCTAGTAGGAGAGTAAGAATTTGATAAATTTATGGAGGCGAATGCGCGCCTCACAGCACCAGAGCCTTAAGTTGTCAGCGACCCACATCTGATGGCTTACGCCAGGATCGTTGAACCAGAACCATCCAGACCCTGCTCCACCTCTCCGTGGTGCCTCTAGTAACATACTAACCTGTCTAGTCTGGCCAAGCGAGTAGGGATCGAAGAGGGAAGACAACCCGGTACTAAAAAATGTAATGTTGAAGTCGGATGTGTTGGGCCGAAAGGCGCAAATATCACAGTTATACTGCAAACCATAACACAACGCAGACACGCCCACTTAACGTCCATTTAAGAGCGGATGATGAAGAGGTGTACTCCTTTAGTCATCGGGCGAACGCACGCAAGCAGACAAATTTATGAAACCTGCCTCAAGGCAGAAGAGTGATGGTAGATAGTTAGGGAGTTAGGAAGTAGAAGTTATTAGCTGATCTATAGCATCATTAGAATAGTAATAGAGTGAGAGAGATGTAGAAACTATCTGTGAAGTCTAGTATCATTGAGTTATTGAGTTATTTGCGGGTCATCAACATTGCACTCCGAACATGTCCATAGGTGCTCAGATCCCCTCCTCAGCAATTCCCTCAGTGTCCAGCGACTGACGAATCCAGTTCTGTGTTGGTTGATAAGTCTTCTTACACGGCCACTAAGTGTCTCATTTCTGGCTGTGCCCATCTTAACTCCCATTTCCATCATCCGAAGAAGTGACGTGGATCTGTGTTTGTCGAAGTCCTGTGCTCTTCCCACATCTCGGAGGGCATTGATGATGTCCGCCCGATCCATTGGTTGCCCGTCCTCAACGACAGCGCAGCTAGCCAACCTGTCCGCTCTTTCATTTCCCCGTACTCCCGCATGTCCAGGGACATAGACAAAGGTGACCTTACGTATTTTGGATTTCTGCAACGACTCTACCCATTGCATACGTACAGAGCGCGCCTCCATTTTTTTTACCAGGGAAGAGTTGTCTACAGAATTGCTAAGGATATTGATGCGTAAGCCATGCAAGTATGTGTCTCTCTAGGTATGATAAAACATAAGAACATTCAGAGTAGTTAAATATGATAGAACATAAGAACATTGAGAGAAGTTAGATATGATATAACATAAGAACATTCAGAGAAGTTAGATATGATAGAACATAAGAACATTCAGGGAAGTTAAATATGATATAACATAAGAACATTGAGAGAAGTTAGATATGATAAAACATAAGAACATTGAGAGAAGTTAGATATGATAGAACATAAGAATATTCAGAGAAGTTAAATATGATATAACATAAGAACATTGAGAGAAGTTAGATATGATATAACATAAGAACATTGGGAGAAGTTAGATATGATATAACATAAGAACATTGAGAGAAGTTAGATATGATATAACATAAGAACATTCAGAGAAGTTAGATATGATATAACATAAGAACATTCAGAGAAGTTAGATATGATAGAACATAAGAACATTCAGAGAAGTTAAATATGATATAACATAAGAACATTCAGAGAAGTTAGATATGATAGAACATAAGAACATTCAGAGAAGTTAAATATGATATAACATAAGAACATTGAGAGAAGTTAGATATGATATAACATAAGAACATTCAGAGAAGTTAGATATGACAAAACATAAGAACATTCAGAGAAGTTAGATATGACAAAACATAAAAACATTGAGAGAAGTTAGATATGATATAACATAAGAACATTGAGAGAAGTTAGATATGATATAACATAAGAAGATTCAGAGAAGTTAGATATGATAGAACATAAGAAGATTCAGAGAAGTTAGATATGATAGAACATAAGAACATTGAGAGAAGTTAGATATGATAGAACATAAGAACATTGAGAGAAGTTATATATGATAGAACATAAGAACATTCAGAGAAGTTAGATATGATAGAACATAAGAACATTCAGAGAAGTTAGATATGATAGAACATAAGAACATTGAGAGAAGTTAGATATGATATAACATAAGAACATTCAGAGAAGTTAGATATGATAGAACATAAGAAGATTCAGAGAAGTTAGATATGATAGAACATAAGAACATTCAGAGAAGTTAGATATGATAGAACATAGGAACATTGAGAGAAGTTAGATATGATATAACATAAGAACATTCAGAGAAGTTAGATATGATAGAACATAAGAAGATTCAGAGAAGTTAGATATGATAGAACATAAGAACATTCAGAGAAGTTAGATATGATAGAACATAAGAACATTCAGAGAAGTTAGATATCACGGCAGATATCACAGATTGCCAGCATACACACCGTCGATAGACTGGTAGTAGTGGTTGTAGTGGTAGTAGTTTTGGTAGTAGTTGAAGTGATGGTGGTGGTAGTTGAAGTCGTGGTTGTCGTAGTAGTTTTAGTGGTAGTAGTTGACTAAGCGAACCCCCCACAATTCTAATGTAGTACAGCAGAGGTAAGATACAGCAGAGGTAAGATACAGCAGAGGTAAGATACAGCAGAGGTAAGATACAGCAGAGGTAAGATACAGCAGAGGTAAGATACAGCAGAGGTAAGATACAGCAGAGGTAAGATCCCATCGCTGTGTGATTTATTACGTCCAGAAAAAAAACATCAGAAAGAAACAATCAACATTTTTCGGGCACATCATGAGAAGAGGAAAGTTGGAATAGAGACAAATAATAATAAATGAATATTATTATAGAGGGAAACTTCCGATGCGATAATAAACGTATCAGTTCAGAGGAAGGGGTATGTTTACAGCGCTCGAAAAAATTGACATATAATCAACAACAGAAATTTTTTTTTTTTCTGTTGATTATATGTCAATTTTTCCGAGTGCTGTAAATATACCTCTTCCTCTGAATTGATTCGAAAGTTAGAATATTTGGTTACAACTGGCAAAATAAAAGGAAAGAGAGATCGCGGACGACAAAGAGAGAAAATACTGGATAGCTTGGTGTCATGGCATGGAAAACCGTCAACAACAGAACTGATACGATGCACTGTGGATAGAAGACTGTGAAAGGACATGATCGCCTACGCCAATCGGTATGGCACATGATGATGATGAGACTTGTAGACACGAGAATAAAGACTGATGTTGATCTTGTACCAAACATTGTGAGTTATCACTTCCATTGAATGAGCTAACCTTAATGTGTTATAAGAGTAATCTTCTCATGTGGTAGCTCAATGTCCAAGACAGCCATTTACTAAGTTAGCAATAAGTAATGGCAGTCAAATTAAGTTTCATCAGCATGTACCATACCGGTTGGCGTAGGTGATCACATCCCTCCACAATCTTCTATCTACAGTGCATCGTATCAGTTCTGTTGTTGACTGTTTTCCATGCCATGACACCAAGCTATCCAGTATTTTCTCTCTTTGTCGCCCGCGATCTCTCTTTCCTTTTATTTTGCCAGTTGTAACCAAGTATTCCAACTTTCCTCTTCTCATGATGTGCCCGAAAAATGTTTATTGCTTCTTTCTGATGTTTTTTAAGAGCTCCCTTTTTGTGTTGGCCTCTTTGAGAACTTCCTCATTGGTCTTTTTAGCTGTCCAGGGAACTTTCAACATTCTTCTGAGAAATCCCATCTCTGTGGCCTCTAATAATCTTTTCATTTGTTTGTCTACTGTCCATGATTCGCTTCCATAGGTCAGAATTGGTTCTCTATAGCACTGATGAACCCTCTTTCTCATTTTTATTTACATAGATTTGTTGCATAAGATATTTTTCATTTAAATTAAGTTTAGAAGACAAAATAACAAGAACACTAATATACATTAGACCCAAGGAACGACCCCGAAACTGATGGATTGACGGAATATTAGAAACACTAGAGAACATAACAGCAGAGGCAAACAGAAGAACAAAAGACCGCAAATTATATATCCCATCGACGCTGAAAGGCAAACGAGGAAGGAAAGAAGCAGAAGAAGAGGAATCAACAAATCGATTATTCCACTAAACAAAATCAATCAGTTTCATAATTAAAAAATCAATCGCTTAGTATCGATCAATATATTTTTCAGTCAACCACAAAAACGAGATATCATCCAGAAAGAATGCCGTGTGATTCCTTCACATAAAAAGTATAGATTCCTTACCATACAAAGTATAGATTCCTTACCATACAAAGTATAGATTCCTTAACATATACAGCATAGATTCCTTACCATACAAAGCATAGATTCCTTAACATATAAAGCATAGATTCCTTACCATACAAAGTATAGATTCCTTACCATACAAAGCATTGATTCCTTACCATAAAAAGCATAGATTCCTTACCATACAAAGTATAGATTCCCTACCATACAAACCATAGATTCGTTAACATATACATCATAGATTTCTTACCATACAAATCATAGATTCCTTGCCATACAAGGCAATGATTCCTTAACATATAAAGCATAGATTCCTTACCATACAAAGTATAGATTCCTTACCAATCAAAACATAGATTCCTTACCATACAAAGGATTCCTTACAATACAAAGCATAGATTCCTTAAATATAAAGTATATATTCTTTAACATATAAAGCATAAATTCCTTACCATACAAAGTATAGATTCCTTACCATGCAAAATATAGATTCCTTACCATACAAAGCATAGATTCCTTACGTATAAAGTTTAGATTCTTTAACATATAAAGCATAGATTCCTTACCATACAAAGTATAGATTCCTTACCATACAAAGTATAGATTTCTTATCTAACAGTATAGATTCCTTACCATACAAAGTATAGATTCCTTACCATACAAAGTATAGATTCCTTACCATACAAAGCATAGATTCCCTACCATACAAAGCATAGATTCCTTAAATATAAAGTATAGATTCTATAACATATAAAGCATAGATTCCTTACATACAAAGTATAGATTTCTTACCATAGAAAGCGTAGATTCCTTACGTATAAAGTTTAGATTCTTTAACATATAAAGCATAGATTCCTTACCAAAACAAAGTATAGATTCCTTGCCATACAAAGTATAGATTCCTTACCATAAAAAACATAGATTCTCTACCATAAAAAGCATAGATTCATTGAATTTAAAGTATAGATTCTTTAACATATAAAGCATAGATTCCTTACCATACAAAGTATAGATTTCTTACCATACCAAGGATAGATTCCTTACCATACAAAGCGTAGATTCCTTACGTATAAAGTTTAGATTCTTTAATATATAAAGCATAGATTCCTTACCATACAAAGAATAGATTCCTTACCATACAAAGTATAGATTCCTTACCATACAAAGTATAGATTCCTTACCATACAAAGTATAGATTTCTTACCATACAAAGTATAGATTCCTTACCATACAAAGTATAGATTCCTTACCATACAAAGTATAGATTCCTTACCATACAAAGCATAGATTCCTTACCATACAAAGTATAGATTCCTTACCATACAAAGTATAGATTCCTTACCATACAAAGTATAGATTTCTTACCATACAAAGTTTATTTTAAAGAGAAGAAGGGAAAAGTTCAAGAGGCAGACCCAGAGTAAGATGGACAGGAGAAATGAAACAAAACAGATATGGTTAAAGCTTCACGTAACAATTGGACAACACAAACCAGAACGACGTTTCGGCTCAATAGACTTTCAGCAGGAACAAACATACAAATATGTTCTAACATAAGATGGACAGACAACAACAGTGAAACGCTACAACAACATCAGTTGACAATCAGTGAAGCCACCAAAAGGGCGAGAACTAGAACTTTGTATCTCCCTCGACACCCGAATTCTCTACTTCCTACAAGAGGAAGTGGAGACAGAAAGAAAGAAAGAAGGAAAGAATGAATGAAAGAAAGAAAGAAAAAAGAAGGAAAGAATGAATGAAAGAAAGAAAGAAAGAATGAATGAATGAAAGAGAGAAAGAAAGAAAAAAAGAATGAAAGAAGGAAAGAAAGAATGAATGAAAGAAAAAAAGAAAGAAGGAAAGAATGAATTAAAGAAAGAAAAAAGAAGGAAAGAATGAATGAAAGAAAGAAAGAAAAAATTAATGAATGAAAGAGAGAAAGAAAGAAAAAAGAATGAAAGAAGGAAAGAAAGAAAGAATGAAAGAAAGAAATACAGACAGATATAAAGAAAGAAAGAATGAATGAAAGAAAGAAGGAAACAATGAATGAATGAAAAAGAAAAAGAAAGAAAGAAAGAAAGAAAGAAAGAAAGAAAGAAAGAAAGAAAGAAATAGAGAAAGAAAGAATGAATGAATGAATGAATGAAAGAAACAAACAAAGAAGGTTAAGAAAGAATGAATGAATGAAAGAAAGAAAGTCAGAACGAAAGAACAAAAATGAATGAAAGAAAGAAAGAAAGAAAGAAATAAGGAAAGAAAGAAAAAAGGAAAGAAAGAAAGAATGAATGAAAGAAAAAAAATAAGGAAAGAAAGAAAGAAAGAAAGAAAGAAAGAACGAAAGAATGAATGAAAGAAGGAACAAGAGAAAGAAATAAGGACTCTGAGATCTTAGCAGCACAGAATGTCCATAGAACTTGCCCCGGATTGTGTTCTACGAAAGTGATTTCTTGACTGTGTGTGCTCGTGAGTGACCTTCTATGACGCATCGATGTGTCGCTGAAGATAGCTAACCTATTATTATGTGTGTTCTGTGGTTGCAAAGCGTGTCACACGTCTACGTCAATAAGTGTGTATTGTTTTATCAACAGCGGAGAAATGTTACAACACGTCAAGAAAGAATACAAGAAAATGTGTTAAGGACGTAACAGTGTTAAAATGACACGGAATACAATCTAACGTTACGGCCAAATGCTTTCTACAAGAAACATCAGAGTAAAGAGAATTCATCACCATCATTGAGTGTCGTCTCCGCATCGAAGGTTGGCTACAATGGAGCGCCATTCAGCCGTCTCTTGCTTTGAGGGTGCAGGTTGTCATAGACTAATTTGTCCATCTTTTGATGTTACTCATTCATGTTAGTCTTGCCTGTCTCTGCCTCTTTTACCTTGTATTTTCCCTTCCGATATTACTTTTAGCAGACTGTTGTGTCTTGTAACATGCCCCAAAAATCTCATTTGTCTTGTTTAAATTGTGTTTAGTAGTATCTGAACAAAGATGATCTTCTTTCTTGGTCCTAGGCCAACAATGCAGACAGCGCATGGTACGCTTTGAGAAGTCATGTAATCAAGTACCAAGCCTGCTGGCGTAGTTGAACATGTCTCTCCACAACTTTCGATCTCGACAGTTATTTATCAATTTTGTTATTGACCTTCTGTCAAGCCATTCTCTTAACCTGTCTGGAATATTTTCTCATGGTTTCCCTCTATCTCTTCATCCCTCAATGTTCCCAGTTGTTACAATATATTCCGGCTGTTCCCTTCTCATTACACGGCCAAAAAAGTGATGATTATTTCTTCCTAATATTGGAAATTAGCTCTCCCTCTCTTTGCTTTGGCCTCTTTCAGAATCTTTTCATTACTCTTCTTAGCTGTCCATGGTACTCTCAACATTCTTCTGTATAACCACATTTCTACATCCTCCAGTGATTTTCTTGTCTATTGTCCTATTGTACTTGATTCGCATCCATATGTTAAGACTGGCTCTACATAATCTATACGAGCTCTTTTTCTTGTTTCTATTGTCAAAAATGGATTGCATAGTATCTACCTCATTTTTGGAAAGCTGCTTGTGCCTCAGTCATTCTGCATCTCACCTCTGTTGTACATCTTACGTCTGAGGTTAACAAAGTTCCCAAATATTTAAATTCATTTACCTGTTTTAATATTGTTCCACTTGTCTTTATTTTGCACTGAGGTGATATCGTTTTCTTTGTTGTTACCATTACGTCTGTCTTTTTACTGTTAAGGCTGAGTCCTTTATTTTTGCTTTTTCACAATATAATAAATATTAGGAAGAAACAATCATCATTTTTTGGCCATTTAATGAGAAGAGAACAGCTGGAATATATTGTAATAACTGGAAAAATTGAGGGGCGAAGAGATAGAGGAAAGCAAAGAGAGAAAATACCAGACAGCTTAAGAGAATGGCTTGGCAGAAGGTCAACAACAGAAATGATAAAGAACTGTCGAGATCGAAAGTTGTGGAGAGACATGATCACCTACGCCAGTAGGCGCGGTACTTGATGATGATGGTTCACTATAATGTCCAACATTTCGTGTAACTCATTTTCACTCTTAGCGATTAAGACTGTACCATCAGCATTACCTTGGATTATTTATATTATGACCTCCAATTGTTATCCCAGGAATGCCCTTTATGGATCCTTAATATAATCTCACTATAGATATTTTTAAAATCTGGTGACAGCACACAACCTTGCATACCACACTCTGTTTTATTTGTTGAAATATTCTCTTTATTTCATCCCGTTATATTGGGGCCCCAAATAATTGTACAATTATTCAACTTGTATTGGGGCCCCAAATAATTTTAAGCATATTCATTTTCTATTGGCGCTTTATTTTTTACCTACCTTGGTGGTACATGAGGCCCGAATTGGTTGACACCAAGGGTGAGTATATTATAGTCTGTTCAGAAATTCGTGCCCACAGAGTTGATCAATTATCTCGGAAACTGTTTGATGAGTTTCTGTCATTCTTTTTCATGAAATCTTATTTTTTCACAGACCTTCAGTTTGATTTTTTACCCTACTGTCACGCATTTAGGACATATTTTTGCTTATTTGAGGTATATAAAAATATGATTTTCTTGCTTGTCCTAAATTTTAGGATTTTACTATAACCACATTTGTTGAAATCAACTCACCGTTTAAAAAGGCAAATTTCACGTGCTCTCCCAACTATACTAGAACCAGGTCGCAGTCGCTGAGCCGTAACTTGTAAGAAACAACGTTTACTCCGAGGGTTTTTTTGGGCAATTTCATTTCCGGTTTCTTGTTAAATTGCTCCATGTATATTTTGACAACATGTTTACTATTAATGTATATTCCTTTATATGTGATAATCTGTAAGCTGTTGTGAAGTGGCTACTTGATTTTTAAAACCATGAAGAGTTTAAAGTGTAAATTCATCATATTGAAAAAGGTAACTGTGTTATTGTACATACACTTTTGCAAGGAATCTAATAGGGGTTGGTTATATTACGATATCAAAAAACCAGAACACGGGCAGCTCTAAATATAGATAGAAAGTTTTTCAATCGATGGATAGGTCAGAACTTTGACTCTGCAGAGGCGACGGTCAAGCAAGGAAGAACACTGTAAGCTGATAATTTTGACAAAGATGTTATTAGACGTGAAATTTTGAAAATGTTTGAATCGAATCAGCTTGTTACACTGCACAAACTTAAAGTTCGACTGCAATTAGAATATGATATTGAAATCTCAAAAATGACTCTTTGGAAGATCGTAAGAGGCGTTGGTTTCACTTTTCGGAAATCTACTAGTGGTAGAAATATTGTTTGTGAAAGACCACACCTGATATCTGCCCGAAGCAAATACCTGAGGTAGATCAGTGAGCGACGAATGGAAGGCTACGATATAGTATATTTGGATAAAACGTGGGTCAATGCTCATCATACATATGAGAAAGAATGGCAATCAGTTGACAGATAAAATAAAAGAAGCATTCCCAGCAGCAAAGGACAACGCATTATATTGGTACATGCTGGCAGTAGAGAGAATGGTCTTGTTAATGACATACAACACATTATATCGGTACATGCTGGTAGTAGAGAGAATGGTCTTGTTAATGACACACAACACATTATATTGGTACATGCTAACAGTAGAGAGAATGGTCTTGTTAATGACACACAACACATTATATTGGTACATGCCGGCAGTAGAGAGAATGATCTTGTTAATGACACACAACACATTATATTGGTACATGCTGGAGGTAGAGAGAATGGTCTTGTTAATGACACACAACACATTATATTGGTACATGCTGACAGTAGAGAGAATGGTCTTGTTAATGACACACAACACATTATATTGGTACATGCTGACAGTAGAGAGAATGGTCTTGTTAATGACACACAACACATTATATTGGTACATGCTGACAGTAGAGAGAATGGTCTTGTTAATGACACACAACACATTATATTGGTACATGCTGGTAGAGAGAATGGTCTTGTTAATGACACACAACACATTATATTGGTACATGCCGGCAGTGAGAGAATGGTCTTGTTAATGACATACAACACATTATATTGGTACATGCTGACAGTAGAGAGAATGGTCTTGTTAATGACACACAACACATTATATTGGTACATGCTGGCAGTAGAGAGAATGATCTTGTTAATGACACACAACACATTATATTGGTACATGCTGGCAGTAGAGAGAATGATCTTGTTAATGACACACAACACATTATATTGGTACATGCTGACAGTAGAGAGAATGGTCTTGTTAATGACACACAACACATTATATTGGTACATGCTGGCAGTAGAGAGAATGGTCTTGTTAATGACACACAACACATTATATTGGTACATGCTGGAGGTAGAGAGAATGATCTTGTTAATGACACACAACACATTATATTGGTGCATGCTGGCAGTAGAGAGAATGGTCTTGTTAATGACACACAACACATTATATTGGTACATGCTGGCAGTAGAGAGAATGGTCTTGTTAATGACACACAACACATTATATTGGTACATGCTGGCAGTAGAGAGAATGGTCTTGTTAATGACACACAACACATTATATTGGTACATGCCGGCAGTAGAGAGAATGATCTTGTTAATGACACACAACACATTATATTGGTACATGCTGACAGTAGAGAGAATGATCTTGTTAATGACACACAACACATTATATTGGTACATGCTGGCAGTAGAGAGAATGGTCTTGTTAATGACACACAACACATTATATTGGTACATGCTGGCAGTAGAGAGAATGGTCTTGTTAATGACACACAACACATTATATTGGTACATGCTGACAGTAGAGAGAATGATCTTGTTAATGACACACAACACATTATATTGGTACATGCTGGCAGTAGAGAGAATGGTCTTGTTAATGACACACAACACATTATATTGGTACATGCTGACAGTAGAGAGAATAGTCTTGTTAATGACACACAACACATTATATTGGTACATGCTGACAGTAGAGAGAATGATCTTGTTAATGACACACAACACATTATATTGGTACATGCTGGCAGTAGAGAGAATGGTCTTGTTAATGACACACAACACATTATATTGGTACATGCTGGCAGTAGAGAGAATGGTCTTGTTAATGACACACAACACATTATATTGGTACATGCTGACAGTAGAGAGAATAGTCTTGTTAATGACACACAACACATTATATTGGTACATGCTGACAGTAGAGAGAATGATCTTGTTAATGACACACAACACATTATATTGGTACATGCTGGCAGTAGAGAGAATGGTCTTGTTAATGACACACAACACATTATATTGGTACATGCTGGCAGTAGAGAGAATGGTCTTGTTAATGACACACAACACATTATATTGGTACATGCTGGCAGTAGAGAGAATAGTCTTGTTAATGACACACAACACATTATATCGGTACATGCTGACAGTAGAGAGAATGGTCTTGTTAATGACATACAACACATTATATTGGTACATGCTGGTAGTAGAGAATGGTCTTGTTAATGACATACAACACATTATATTGGTACATGCTGGTAGTAGAGAATGGTCTTGTTAATGACATACAACACATTATATTGGTACATGCTGGTAGTAGAGAATGGTCTTGTTAATGACATACAACACATTATATTGGTACATGCTGGTAGAGAGAATGGTCTTGTTAATGACATACAACACATTATATTGGTACATGCTGTCAGTAGAGAGAATGGTCTTGTTAATGACACACAACACATTATATTGGTACATGCCGGCAGTAGAGAGAATGGTCTTGTTAATGACACACAACACATTATATTGGTACATGCTGACAGTAGAGAGAATGGTCTTGTTAATGACACACAACGCATTATATTGGTACATGCTGGCAGTGAGAGAATGGTCTTGTTAATGACACACAACACATTATATTGGTACATGCTGGCAGTAGAGAGAATGGTCTTGTTAATGACACACAACACATTATATTGGTACATGCTGGAGGTAGAGAGAATGGTGTTGTTAATGACACACAACACATTATATTGGTACAAGCTGGCAGTAGAGAGAATGGTCTTGTTAATGACACACAACACATTATATTGGTACATGCTGACAGTAGAGAGAATGGTCTTGTTAATGACACACAACACATTATATTGGTACATGCTGACAGTAGAGAGAATGGTCTTGTTAATGACACACAACACATTATATTGGTACATGCTGACAGTAGAGAGAATGGTCTTGTTAATGACACACAACACATTATATTGGTACATGCTAACAGTAGAGAGAATGGTCTTGTTAATGACACACAACACATTATATTGGTACATGCTAACAGTAGAGAGAATGGTCTTGTTAATGACACACAACACATTATATTGGTACATGCTAACAGTAGAGAGAATGGTCTTGTTAATGACACACAACACATTATATTGGTACATGCCGGCAGTAGAGAGAATGGTCTTGTTAATGACACACAACACATTATATTGGTACATGCTAACAGTAGAGAGAATGGTCTTGTTAATGACACACAACACATTATATTGGTACATGCTAACAGTAGAGAGAATGGTCTTGTTAATGACACACAACACATTATATTGGTACATGCTGGCAGTAGAGAGAATAGTCTTGTTAATGACACACAACACATTATATTGGTACATGCTGGCAGTAGAGAGAATGTTCTTGTTAATGACACACAACACATTATATTGGTACATGCTGGCAGTAGAGAGAATGGTCTTGTTAATGACACACAACACATTATATTGGTACATGCTAACAGTAGAGAGAATGGTCTTGTTAATGACACACAACACATTATATTGGTACATGCTAACAGTAGAGAGAATGGTCTTGTTAATGACACACAACACATTATATTGGTACATGCTAACAGTAGAGAGAATGGTCTTGTTAATGACACACAACACATTATATTGGTACATGCTGGCAGTAGAGAGAATGGTCTTGTTAATGACACACAACACATTATATTGGTACATGCTGGCAGTAGAGAGAATGGTCTTGTTAATGACACACAACACATTATATTGGTACATGCTGGCAGTAGAGAGAATAGTCTTGTTAATGACACACAACACATTATATTGGTACATGCTGACAGTAGAGAGAATGGTCTTGTTAATGACACACAACACATTATATTGGTACATGCTGACAGTAGAGAGAATGGTCTTGTTAATGACACACAACACATTATATTGGTACATGCTGGCAGTAGAGAGAATGGTCTTGTTAATGACACACAACACATTATATTGGTACAAGCTGACAGTAGAGAGAATGGTCTTGTTAATGACACACAACACATTATATTGGTACATGCTGGCAGTAGAGAGAATGGTCTTGTTAATGACACACAACACATTATATTGGTACATGCTGGCAGTAGAGAGAATGGTCTTGTTAATGACACACAACACATTATATTGGTACATGCCGGCAGTAGAGAGCATGATCTTGTTAATGACACACAACACATTATATTGGTACATGCTGGCTGTAGAGAGAATGGTCTTGTTAATGACACACAACACATTATATTGGTACATGCTGGTAGAGAGAATGGACTTGTTAATGACACACAACACATTATATTGGTACATGCTGGTAGAGAGAATGGTCTTGTTAATGACACACAACACATTATATTGGTACATGCTGGCAGTAGAGAGAATAGTCTTGTTAATGACACACAACACATTATATTGGTACATGCTGACAGTAGAGAGAATGGTCTTGTTAATGACACACAACACATTATATTGGTACATGCTGGTAGAGAGCATGATCTTGTTAATGACACACAACACATTATATTGGTACATGCTGGTAGAGAGAATGGACTTGTTAATGACACACAACACATTATATTGGTACATGCTGACAGTAGAGAGAGTGGTCTTGTTAATGACACACAACACATTATATTGGTACATGCTGGTAGAGAGAATGGACTTGTTAATGACACACAACACATTATATTGGTACATGCTGACAGTAGAGAGAATGGTCTTGTTAATGACACACAACACATTATATTGGTACATGCTGGCAGTAGAGAGAATGGACTTGTTAATGACACACAACACATTATATTGGTACATGCTGACAGTAGAGAGAATGGTCTTGTTAATGACACACAACACATTATATTGGTACATGCTGGCAGTAGAGAGAATGGTCTTGTTAATGACACATAACACATTATATTGGTACATGCCGGCAGTAGAGAGAATGGTCTTGTTAATGACACACAACACATTATATTGGTACATGCTGGTAGAGAGAAAGGTCTTGTTAATGACACACAACACATTATATTGGTACATGCCGGCAGTAGAGAGAATGGTCGTGTTAATGACACACAACACATTATATTGGTACATGCCGGCAGTAGAGAGAATGGTCGTGTTAATGACACACAACACATTATATTGGTACATGCCGGCAGTAGAGAGAATGGTCTTGTTAATGACACACAACACATTATATTGGTACATGCCGGCAGTAGAGAGAATGGTCGTGTTAATGACACACAACACATTATATTGGTACATGCCGGCAGTAGAGAGAATGGTCGTGTTAATGACACACAACACATTATATTGGTACATGCTGTCAGTAGAGAGAATGGTCTTGTTAATGACACACAACACATTATATTGGTACATGCCGGCAGTAGAGAGAATGGTCTTGTTAATGACACACAACACATTATATTGGTACATGCTGACAGTAGAGAGAATGGTCTTGTTAATGACACACAACACATTATATTGGTACATGCTGTCAGTAGAGAGAATGGTCTTGTTAATGACACACAACACATTATATTGGTACATGCCGGCAGTAGAGAGAATGTCCTTGTTAATGACACACAACACATTATATTGGTACATGCTGGAGGTAGAGAGAATGGTCTTGTTAATGACACACAACACATTATATTGGTACATGCTGGTAGAGAGAATGGTCTTGTTAATGACACACAACTTATTTTTCAATCAAAGTCTACAGACAATAGGGACTACCACACCGAAATGAATGGACGAATTTTCAGAGACTGGATAGAGAACACTCTACTCCCCATTCTGGATAGACCTTCATGTCTTGTAATGGACAATGCATCCTATCATAATTTGGTAGCACTGGAGGACAAAGTTCCTAATTCGTCAAGCACAAAAGATGAAATCATCGCATGGCTTAGAAAAGAAAATGTTTCCTTTCTAAACACCCAGTTAAAGCCAGAATTGTTGCAACTTGTTAGACAAACTAAGAAGACAAAGTTATATCAAATTGATAAAATAATGGCAAAGTATGGCCACACATTTCTTCGCATCCCACCTTATCATTGACACCTCAACCCAATAGAACTTGTGTGGGCTAAAGTCAAAGTATGGCCATACATCTCTTCACATCCCACCTTATCATTCACACCTCAACCCAATAGAACTTGTGTGGGCTAAAGTCAAAGTATGGCCACACATCTCTTCACATCCCACCTTATCATTCACACCTCAACCCAATAGAACTTGTGTGGGCTAAAGTCAAAGTATGGCCACACATCTCTTCACATCCCACCTTATCATTCACACCTCAACCCAATAGAACTTGTGTGGGCTAAAGTCAAAGTATGGCCACACATCTCTTCACATCCCACCTTATCATTCACACCTCAACCCAATAGAACTTGTGTGGGCTAAAGTCAAAGGTCAAGTTGTTGCGCAGAACACGACGTTTACAATGTGTGATGTTAAAGAATTGATGCGTGATGCCCTCTCAACGATAGACATTGAATACTGGAGAAAATTTGACGACCAGGTGCTCAGAAAAGAGGAACAATACTGGAGAAAATATGACGACCATGTTCTCAGAGATGAGGAACAATACTGGAGAAAATGTGACGACCATGTTCTCAGAGAAGAGGAACAATACTGGAGAAAATATGACGACCATGTTCTCAGAGATGAGGAACAATACTGGAGAAAATGTGACGACCATGTGCTCAGAGAAGAGGAACAATACTGGAGAAAATGTGACGACCATGTTCTCAGAGATGAGGAACAATACTGGAGAAAATGTGACGACCATGTGCTCAGAGATGAGGAACAATACTGGAGAAAATATGACGACCATGTGCTCAGAGAAGAGGAACAATACTGGAGAAAATGTGACGACCATGTGCTCAGAGAAGAGGAACAATACTGGAGAAAATGTGACGACCATGTGCTCAGACATGAGGAACAATACTGGAGAAAATGTGACGACCATGTGCTCAGAGAAGAGGAACAATACTAGCAACGAGATGGATTGCAGTTTGTCCAACCGATAATAGTTGTTAACCTCTTAGAGACTTCTGATTCGGAATGACATATGTATGACATGTGCACAATTTTGTTGATGACACGCCTACTATTTGCTGACTATGTGTGTTTGATACTTTGGTCAAAGTTTACCTAATCTATATGACGAAGATACAAATTCAAATGAAAATTTTGCTACTCTTCCGTGTGATACGGATACGCCTTTGGCTTGCAATGTTAGAAAATTAACATAATTTATAGTAAAATATAATCTTTAGAGTTTAATGCCAGAATTCGGAGTGGCCAGATTAAGGAGGAGTGGCTACACAGCTACTTACTACCGCTACCGAAGCCAAACAAGGACCATTCTCAGATCAGTGCCTACAGAATCATCACAATGCAGAACACTGCGGGAATGCTGCTGGAGAAAATAGTTGCCCGTTTCCTCACCTGTCACCTTGAACAGAAACGTGTATTCCCACCCACACTCGGAGGTTATAGATATAACAAAGTGACATGGCTCAATGCGGCATTTGCCTATGACGTCTTGGAAGGCTTCCACAGACGAGAGGAGACATGTGCTGCTGCTATAGATCTGGAGGATGCATACAACAGGGTACTATTTGAATATCTCATGCATATGCTCCTCAAAATGCCGGTGCACCCCTTCCTCATTAGATGGATCGCCGCGGCACTGTTTCAGAGGAAGGTGATACTCAGATGTAGAAGTTGGTCTTCCGAGCCAACATCTATTTGTCCAGGGCTACCACAAGGCTCACCATTGTCACCAGTTCTATTTAACGTGTACACAATAACGATCACGGAACAACAGCTGGATGGGAGAGGAAGAACTATGACTTTTGCTGATGATATTCTGGTATATCGGCAGGGAAAAGACAGACGGGGAATCGCTTCCACAATGCAAGAACGAACTCGATCGCATTTCTTCCTGGTGTGGGGTTTCAGGTGCCTTGGTTAATCCTAATAAAGCATCAGTTTCATGGTTCTCCCTTAACAATCATATCGTTCATACGACCACACCGGTAGTACGAATGGGCGCTGTTGAGGTGACCAGGGACAATTTGATGACATACCTCGGAGTTAAGTTTGATCGCAGCCTATGTTTTCGGGACCACGTCGACCATGTGATAACTAAATCCCGCAAAGGATTAGCCGCCTTGAAGATCATGGCAGCTGCCAACATCGAGCAGAGGCTACTTACTCTTCTGTTCCAGGGATTAGTCCTCGCACCTATCGAATATGCCCTGTCAATTCTTACTGTCAGTACGACTCAAATTGATAGGCTGGAGAAAATACAAAATAAAGCCATGCGCATTATCTTGGGATGTACGAGGAACACTCCCTGTGTAACAATGAGGTAT
>JAVIAB010000104.1:17146096-17251096 GCA_032433765.1 Megaustenia siamemsis
AGGAGGATAACAAGGAGGAGAAGGAGAAGGATAACAAGAAGGAGGAGAAGGAGGATAACAAGGAGGAGGGGGATAACAAGAAGGAGGAGAAGAAGGATGATAACAAGGAGGAGAAGGAGGAGGATAACAAGAGGAGGAGAAGAAGGAGGATAACAAGGAGGAGAAGGAGAAGGATAACAAGGAGAAAGGGATAACAAGAAGGAGGAGAAGAAGGAGGATAACAAGGAGGAGAAGGAGAAGGATAACAAGGAGGAGAAAGAGAAGGATAACAAGGAGAAAGGGATAGCAAGAAGGAGGAGAAGAAGGAGGATAACTAGGAGGAGAAGGATAACAAGGAGGAAGGGGATAACAAGAAGGAAGAGAAGAAGGAGGATAACAAGGATGAGAAGGAGGAGGGATAACAAGGAGGAGGGGGATAACAAGGAGGAAGGGGATAACAAGAAGGAGGAGAAGAAGGAGGATAACAAGGAGGAGAAAGAGAAGGATAACAAGGAGGAGAAAGAGAAGGATAACAAGGAGGAGAAAGAGAAGGATAACAAGGAGGAGAAAGAGAAGGATAACAAGGAGAAAAGAGAAGGATAACAAGGAGGGGAAAGAGAAGGATAACAAGGAGAAAGGGATAACAAGAAGGAGCAGAAGAAGGATGATAACAAGGAGGAGAAGGAGGAGGATAACAAGGAGGAGGAGAAGAAGGAGGATAACAAGGAGGAGAAGGAGAAGGATAACAAGGAGGAGAAGGAGAAGGATAACAAGGAGAAAGGGATAACAAGAAGGAGGAGAAGAAGGAGGATAACAAGGAGAGAAGGAGATGGATAACAAGGAGGAGAAAGAGAAGGATAACAGGAGAAAGGGATAACAAGAAGGAGGAGAAGAAGGAGGATAACAAGGAGGAGAAGGATAAAAAGGAGGAAGGGGATAACAAGAAGGGGGAGAAGAAGGAGGATAACAAGGAGGAGAAGGAGGAGGATAACAAGGAGAAAGGGATAACAAGAAGGAGGAGAAGAAGGAGGATAACAAGGAGAAAGGGATAACAAGAAGGAGGAGAAGAAGGAGGATAACAAGGAGAAAGGGATAACAAGAAGGAGGAGAAGAAGGAGGATAAGGAGGAGGATAACAAGGAGGAGGGGGATAACGAGGAGGAGGGGGATAACGAGGAGGAGGGGGATAACAAGGAGGAGGGGGATAACGAGGAGGAGGGGGATAACAAGAAGGAGGAGAAGAAGGAGGATAACAAGGAGGATAAGGAGGAGGATAACAAGGAGGAGGGGGATAACAAGGAGGAAGGGGATAACAAGAAGGAGGAGAAGAAGGAGGATAACAAGGAGGATAAGGAGGAGGATAACAAGGAGGAGGGGATAACAAGGAGGAGGGGAATAACAAGAAGGAGGAGAAGAACGAGGATAACAAGGAGAAGATGGAGGAGGATAACAAGAAGGAGGAGGATAACAAGAAGGAGGAGAAGGAGGAGAGTAACAAGGAGGAGGAGGATAACAAGAAGGAGGAGGATAACAAGAAGGAGGAGAAGGAGGAGAGTAACAAGGAGGAGGAGGATAACAAGGAGGAGAGAAGGAGGAGAATAACAAGGAGGAGGAGGATAACAGGAAGAGGGGAAGGAGGAGGACAACAAGGAGGAGGAGGATAACAAGGCGGAGATGGAGGAGGATAACAAGGTGGAGATGGAGGAGGGTGACAAGAAGAAGGAAGATAACAAGGAAGAGAAGGAGGAGGATAACAAGGAGGAGCAAGATAACAGGAAGGAGGGGAAGGAGGAGAATAACAAGGAGGAGGAGGATAACAGGAAGGAGGAGAAGAAGGAGAAGAAATAGAAGAAACAGAAGAAGAGGAACAAGAAGAAGAAGGTAGGATAGGTAAAACGAGAAGTGGGGAGATACAATCAAAGATTAGTTTATAAACGGATTTCTTACTTTCCAGTGGCTATGAAAGCCTGACAGAGACAGACACTGAAAGAGAAATGTACATTAATAGACAGATACAGATAAACTCTGGCAGGAGTCTTCCTAATTAATTAATTAGTTACCCAGACAGATATATAAGGTAAGCTGAAATAAGACAAGTAGATGAGATAAGATCAAATATGACAGACAGGCAGGCAACGATGGATGGACAGGTTGAAAGACAGACAGAAAGACATTAGAGAGACATACAGATAAATAGGCATGCAGACATAAAGACATGGATGAATGGATGACGGATAGGTGGATGGATGCATGGATAGATGGTTGTACGGATGGGTGGGTGGTTGGGTGAATGGATTAGTAGGTGGGTGGGTGAGTGGATGGATGATTACTAGGTGGGTGGTTGGGTGGATGGATTAGTAGGTGGGTGGCTGGGTGGATGGATTAGTAGGTGGGTGGCTGGGTGGATGGATTAGTAGGTGGGTGGCTGGGTGGATGGATTAGTAGGGGGGTGGCTGGGTGGATGGATTAGTATGTGGGTAGATGGATTATTAGGTGGGTGGCTGGGTGGATGGATTAGTAGGTGGGTGGCTGGGTGGATGGATTAGTAGGTAAGTGGGTGGATGTATGGATGGATGAATGGATTAGTAGGTAGGTGGTTGGGTGGATGGATGGATTGATGGGTGAGTGGAAGGAATAGTAGGTGGGTGGGTCGGTGGATTGATGGATCGATGGGTGGGTGGATGGGCGAATGAATGGATGGGTGGGTGGGTGGGTGGATGGGTGGGTGGATGGGTGGATGGATGTATGGATGTGTGGATGGATGTATAGATGGATGGATGGGTGGGTGGATGTATGGATGGATGGTAGGTTGAATGGATGCGTGGGTGTGGGGATGGGTGGGGGAACGGACGGACGGACTGACAGACAGGCTTGCAAAGTGAGTGAATGATTGAGTGAGTGAGTGAGTGAGTGAGCAAGCGAGCGAGCAAGTGAGTGAGTGACCGAGCGAGTGAGTGAGCGAGTGAGTGAGTGAGTGAGTGAGCGAATGAGTGAGTGAGTGAGTGAGTGATGACAGAATGAAGGGAAAATAGGTCAGCAAATAAATATTCATTGTGAATGATTGTTAAAATAAATAAATATTTGAGCGATTGATTGAGTCTTTGAGCAAGTGAGTGAATGAGTAAATATGTGAGTTATGGATTTAGTAATTAAGTGAGCTTTTACATTTGTAATGAATCAGTGAGGAAATCATTGACCTATTGAGTGAGTAATAGCTAGTGAATGAATGAGTAAGTAATTGAGTGATCGTTGGGAAAGCCAATGATTATTTAAGTGAGTCAATGATTGGGAAAGCCAATGATTATTTAAGTGAGTCAATGATTGAGAAAGCCAATGATTATTTAAGTGAGTCAATGATTGGGAAAGTCAATGATTATTTAAGTGAGTCATGATTGGGAAAGTCAATGATTATCTAAGTGAGTCAATGATTTAGAAAGCCAATGATTATTTAAATGAGTTAATGATTGGGAAAGCCAACAATTTTTAAGTGAGTCAATGATTGAGAAAGTCAATGATTGGGAAAGCCAATGATTATTTAAATGAGTTAATGATTGGAAAAGCAAAAATTTTTTTAAGTGAGTCAATGATTGGGAAAGTCAATGATTATTTAAGCGAGTCAATGATTGGGAAAGCCAATTATTATTTAAGTGAGTCAATGATTGGAAAAGTCAATGATTATTTAAGTGAGTCAATGATTGGAAAAGTCAATGATTATTTAACTGTGTCAATTATTGGGAAAGCCAAAGATTATTTAAGTGAGTCAATGATTGGGAAAGTCAATGATTATTTAAGTGAGTCAATGATTGGGAAAGTCAATGATTATTTAGGTGAGTCAATGATTGGAAAGCCAATGAGTATTTAAGTGAGTCAAAGATTGGGAAAGTCAATGACTGTTTAGTGAGTCAAAGATTGATAAAGTCAAGGGTTATTTAAGTGAGTCAATGTTTGGGAAAGTCAATGACTGTTTTAGTGAGTCAATGATTGATAAGCTAATTATTGTTTGTTTAAGTTAATCAATGACTGGGAATGTCAATGACTGTTTAAGTGAGTCAATAATTGGGAAAGTCAATGATTGTTTTAAGTGAGTCAATGATTGGGAAAGCCAATGATTATTTAAGTGAGTCAATGATTGGAAAAGTCAATGATTGTTTAAGTGTGTCAATGATTGATAAAGTCATGATTGTTTAAGTGAGTCAATGATTGGGAAAGTCAATGATTGTTTATGTGAGTCAATGATTGGGAAAGTTAATGATTATTTAAGTGAGTCAATGATTGTGAAAGTCAATGATTGTTTAAGTGATTCAAAGATTGATAAAGTCAATGATTATTTAAGTGAGTCAATGATTGGGAAGTCATGACTGTTTAAGTGAGTCAATTTTGGAAAGTCAATGATTTTTTAAGTGAGTCAAGATTGATAAAGCCAATGATTGTTTGAGTGAGTCAAAGATTGATAAAGCCAATGATTGTTTGAGTGGTCAATGATTGATAAAGCAATGATTGTTTAAGTGAGTCAATTTTTTGGGGAAAGCCAATGATTATTTAAGTGAGTCAAAGATTGATAAAGCCAATGATTATTTAAGTGATTCAATGATTGAATGCATCAGTCACTGAGTGAGTCATTATTACCTGACTCAGCATATCCTCTCCTCTTCGCCCTCATCAAACACACCAGCTTCTGGACTATCACAAGCTCTTATCATGACTTCAAAGTGGGAATCCTGACATTCTTCTTCACAAAGCTCATCTCCACAACTACAACGACCTTCTATTTCCGGAATGGAATCTGATCGTCTAAACCGGCTAAAATTTAGCCTCTGTCGTAAACCACCAATTCGGTTAAAACCTCTCGAATTCATACCGGCTGTACCGGACTCACAATTTTATTACTTGAGATAGCAAAACCTTCATAATCAGATGCACCTAGTGTCGAAGAAACATTTGTTTTAGTTGATAATACCAGGCTGTGTTTCCCTCTTGTTGACTCCGTCATTTTTCTTTTTCTGTCATTTTCAATAAATTCAGTTCATTATTAATTTTTTTGTTTTTGTTTTCGGTTTTACTGTATGATTCGAAAAACATGATTTTTTTACTAATTGAGCTGTCCGTTTTGTGTAAATTATCGTTCTGGTTGGTTTCATTTCCGGTGTAACTTTCATGAAAGTTATGAGCGTTGTTAAACGCATTCTCATTGGTCAAATCCTGTTCCGTAATGTCATCGTGAATTTCATTGGTTGAGGAAATAATATTCAGTAGGGTGTTAGAATTCGATGCTGTATCCGTTACAGAATAGGCAGAAAATGACTCTTCGGTGTAAAAGACGTCATCATTTATATCTTCTGTTATGCTCAGAAAGGAATCGTTATCAACATCTGTTATCTTGTTTGGGTTATAGTTGCTCAGATTCGCATTTTCATTGATTTTGCTATTTGAAAAGAGAGTTGAGTTATCGGAGAACTCAAATGACGAGGAACTGCGAGGGTTAAAATTATCGTGTCGTTGGTCCGACTTAAGGCTTTGTACATTAGGCAGATATTGCTGAGGCTTTTCAGTCTTTGAGGCATGACGCAAGGCTATTTCAAGTAATTTTTGAGGCGCTGACTCAATTTGATGAGATGTGATTTTTGAACATTCAGAGATTGATCTTACTCCATTTGAAGAGATTGAAGTTGATTGTTTTTCCTTTGAATGGCCTGAATTTGATTTTCTGTCTTTATTTGATGATTCTGTTGTTAAACATTTGTCACGTGAAAAGTAACCTGTTGTTGATCTGTCATAAACAGCTCCCGGAGAATAGTTTTCTAATTCTGAATTTAATGATTTTACACTGCAGCTGTCGTTTGCGACATTATCTACACAGTTAGAACACGCTTCATTGTCATAAAGGCGCTGTGTTGAATTCACGTTATGGGCACTAGAATACTCTGAAGTTGGTTCTCGTGGAAAATGATATAACTCGAGACTAGGATTGAGGGCGTCAATACTAGAGAGTGATTTAGATGATACACGTGTTACAGACGTCGCTCCTGATTGGTCTAACTGATCTGGAAGTGACGTAGACGAATGTAAATATCCAATTGGATCTTCCCTTGCAAATTTAGGCGCCACATTTGAAGGAAGTGGAGACATTGAGCGAAGAATTTGATGAGTCTCACCCTCGTTCTGGTCAGAAATTTTCAACTTTTTCTTCCTGTATAGTGAACCGAGGAGTCTTTTCTTTGCCCGGGACAGGCTCATGGTGACAGCTGTTAATTACCTGTCAAGTTTACTCTCAAGAAATAACAAAATATCTCCTCCAATATATACGCTACTTAACATCTTCAAACAATGACAAATCAACTATCTCAATGATTCATTCAAATATATTCAGTATTGATTTCATAGCATCGTTTATTCTTTGTAAGTAAGTTATACCGTTTCATTTATCGCGCCACAGTTATTACACAACACAGACTCATATCTCATGAATTATTAATCATTCACAGAAACATCACAGAAATGATTCAAAGTACTTATTGTAATTACATGAATTATTCAGCACTTGACGATTCTCCATGTGCATTATCGAACGTCCATTGATCGTCCAAAGTAATTATTATCCAATTATTTATAGCCTCCATGCTCGTCACTATTACACATAAATTAGTATCCACATTGAATGTAATGTACGAATCTAACAAGAACTAGACACAAATAATAATCAATGAATATTATTCTAGAGGGAAACTTCCGAGGCGATAATCAGCGAATCAATTCAGAGGAAGAGGTATGTTTAGAGCACTCGAAAAAATACAAAAAATCAAATAAAAAACAGAAAAAAACAAAGAACAACATATGGTCCTAAGCAGGATCGAACCCGTACTCCTTGGTACAGCGCCTTGCCACGAAAAGCCAAAAAGCTAGGGAATACTGTCAACTCGGCTAACTACTCAAAGTGCAACTTAATTTTATTGTTGTGTTTAAAATACGCACAGTTAGACCAAGTGAAAAACTTCATTAAGATGCGATGGGAGCCGGGATAGCTCAGTGGTTAGTGAACTGGACTATAAAGAACAAAGAGGTAGGGTTCGATCCCAAGCGACGGCGTCCGGGTTCACCCAGCCTTAACTGGGTACCCTATTTTTTTTTCTGGGAAAGTAAAGCGGCGTAATACCGACCACATTACCCCAAAAATCATGTGCTGAAGGTCTGTAAAATTTATGGTCATTAACACCATATTCCCTATACGCCACTTGGCGTGACGGGGGTACTTTACTTTTTTTTTTACTAAGTCACCATGGGCACAGCTAGAAACTTGGTGGCCGTGTAAGAAGACGTATCAACCAACAGAGAACTGGAGTCGTCAGTCGCTGGACGCCGCGAGACTTGCTGAGGAGAGGATCTGAGCACCTATGGACATGTTCGGAGTGCAATGATGATAACCCGCTAATAACTCAATAACTCAGTAATTCAATAACTCAATGAACTTAAATCTTCATGCGATTGATACATATATATATATTATCATCATCATTGAGTGCCGTCTTCGCATCGAAGGTTGGCTACCATGGAGCACCATTCCACTCTGTCTCTTGCTTTGATGGTGCAGATTGTCATAGGTTGACTTGTTCACCTTTTGATGTTACTCGTCCATGTTAGTCTTGGTCTGCCTCTGACTCTTTTACCTTGTATTTTTCCTTCCAATATTACTTTTAGTAGGCTGTTGTGTCTTTTAACGTGCCCCAAAAATGTCATTTGTCTTGTTCTAATTGTGTTTCGTAGTTCTCTTTTCATTTGTAGTTGTTTTAAAACTTCCTCGTTTGTTTTTTTTTCTTTCCATCCAATTCTACCTATTCTTCTATAAATCCACATTTCAAAGGCTTCATTTTCTGTTCTGTTTTCTGGTCTAACGTCCATGTTTCTGCACCATACAGGAATATTGAGAAGATGTAACATTTTGCTATTTTTAGTTTTAGCCCTGGTGTTATTTGTTTTGATGTTAGTATATTTTTCATGACATTGAAATTACTTTTTGCCATTCCTATTCTTTTGTTTATTTCAGTTTTGCATTTTCCATCACTGGTTATAGTATGTCCCAGGTAGTTGTAGTTCTGGTCTGTCTCTAGATGTATTCCTTAAACTTTGATATTTAATTGTAGGTCTTGAGAATGTTCTTTGTTTATGATCATAGTTTTAGTCTTTTTAATATTCATTTCTAGTCTATATTTTTTGCTTGTTATGTTTATCACATTATGCAATTGTTGTAGGTCTTTAGGATTTTCTGCTAGTAGAACAGTGTCATCAATGAAAATCATATTTTAAAAAATCAAAACAAATGGAAATCTAAGTTTCTGTATGAATTATTTCAACTAAATGTCTTTTCTCTAGTGGATCCATAGAACAATCTGTTTCTGTACACTAATAATTAATTAACGTAGACGTGCGAAATAAAGACAAGTGGAACAATATTAAAACAGGTCAATGAATTTAAATATTTGGGAACCTTGTTAACCTCAGGCGGAAGATGTACAAAAGAGGTGAGATGGAGAATGGCTCAGGCAAAAGTAGCTTTCCAAAAAATGAGGAACATACTATGCAATCCATTTTTAACAATAGAAACAAGAAAAACAGTTCTTAAATGTTATGTAGAGTTAGTCTTAACATATGGATGTGAATCATGGACAATAGGACAACAGACAAGAAAATCATTGGAGTCTGTAGAAAGTCGTTTTTACAGAAGAATGTTGAGAATACCATGGACAGCTAAGAAGAGTAAAGAAAACTTTCTGAAAAAGGCCAAAACAAAAAGAGAGCTAATTTCCAATATTAGGAAGAAACAATCATCAATTTTGGCCATGTAATAAGAATGGAACAACTGGAATATATTGTGACAAATGGAAAATTGAGGGACGAAGAGATAGAGGGAAGTAAAGAGAAAAGATACCAGACAGCTTAAGAGAATGGCTTGGCAGAAGGTCAACAACAGAAATGATAAATAACTGTCGTGATCGAAAGTTGTGGAGAAACATGATCACCTACATCATCAGACATGGTATGATGATGATAATAATGATGATGATGATGATGATGATGATGATAATAATGAGACGTGAATTGAAAAGTTAAAATACAATATTTATTTCGACAAATACAGCTGGGTGGTATCAAACAGTAATGTAAGGCATGGTTTCTGAGCGACGCATCAGGTGTGGACCAAGAAGAAGGTGGTTTCATGATATCGAGAAGACCTTGAACATGATAACAGAAGAAGCAGAAGATTTGCCTAGAGACAGAGATTCTTTCAGATGGACTGTGGTGAGTGTAACGTTCTGTGGGAGATCTGGCTAGAGGCAGAGATTCTTTCTGACGGGTTGTGGTGAATGTAACGTTCTGTAGGAGATCTGGCTAGAGGCAGAGATTCTTTCTGACGGGTTGTGGTGAATGTAACGTTCTGTAGGAGATCTGGCTAGAGGCAGAGATTCTTTCTGACGGGTTGTGGTGAATGTAACGTTCTGTAGGAGATCTGGCTAGAGGCAAAGATTCTTTCTGACGGTTGTGGTGAATGTAACGTTCTGTGGGAGATCTGGCTAGAGACAGAGATTCTTTCAGACGGGCTGTGGTGAATGTAACATTATGTGGGAGATCTGGCTAGAGACAAATATTCTTTCAGACAGGCTGTGGTGAATGTAACGTTCTGTGGGAGATCTGGCTAGAGACAGAGATTCTTTCAGACAGGCTGTGGTGAATGTAACGTTCTGTTTGAGATCTGGCTAGAGACAGAGATTCTTTCAGACAGGCTGTGGTGAATGTAACGTTCTATGGGAGATGTGGCTAGAGACAAAGATTCTTTCAGACAGGCTGTGGTGAATGTAACGTTCTGTGCGAGATCTGGCTAGAGACAGAGATTCTTTCAGACGGGCTGTGGTGAATGTAACGTTCTGTGGGAGATCTGGCTAGAGACAGAGATTCTTTGAGATGGGCTGTGGTGAATGTAACGCTTTTGGGAGATCTGGCTAGAGACAGATATTCTTTCAGACAGGCTGTGGTTAATGTAACGTTCTAGCTAGAGACAAAGATTCTTTCAGACGGGTTGTGGTGAATGTCACGTTCTGAAAAGGACACGCGACCAAATTATAACGTGCGAAATAAAATGAATTAAATAAAATCTATGTTTATCTATATAACATGATTATAATCTATGTTTCTCTATATAACATGATTATAATCTATGTTTCTCTATATAACATAATTATAATATATGTTTCTCTGTATAAAATGATTATAATCTATGTTTCTCTATATAACATAATTATAATCTGTTTCTCTATATAACATGATTATAATCTATGTTTCTCTAAATCATCATCATCTAGTACCAAGCCTTCTGGCGTAGGTGATCATGTCTCACCACATCTTACGATCACGACAGTTGTTTATCATTTCTGTTGTTGACCTTCTGCCAAGCCATTCTCTTAAACTGTCTGGTATTTTTTTGTTCTTTTTCTTCCCTCTATCTCTTTGTCCCTCAATTTCCCAGTTGTTACAATATATTCCAGCTGTTCTCTTCTCATTACATGGCCAAAAACATGATGATTGTTTCTTCTCAATATTGGAAATTAGCTCTCTTTTGCTTTGGCCTCTTTCGGAACGTTTTTATTACTCTTCTTAGTTGTCCATGGTATTCTCAACATTCTTCTGTAAAAACGACATTTCTACAGACTCCAATGATTTTCTTGTCTGTTGTCCTATTGTCCATGATTCACATCCATATGTTAAGACTGGCTCTATATAACATTTAAGAACTCTTTTTTTCTTGTTTTTATTGTCAAAAATATATTGCATAGTATCTTCCACATTTTTGGGAAAGCTGCTTTGCCTGAGCCATTCTGCATCTCACCTCTTTTGTACATCTTCCGTCTGAGGTTAACAAAGTTGCAAAATATTTAAATTAATTTATCTGTTTTAATATTGTTCCACTTGTCTATATTTTGCACTCATGTGATATCTTTTTTTTTTTGTTGTTACCATTACTTCTGTCTTTTTGCTATTAAGGCTGAGTCCTTTATTTTTGCTTTCTTTCACTATAATGTCCAACATTTCTTGTAACTCATTTTCACTCTTAGCGATTAAGACTGTATCATCAGCATACCTTAGATTATTTACATTATAACCTCAAATTGTTATTCCAGGCATGCCCCTTATGGATCTTAAAATAGTCTCACTATAAATATTAAACAAATCTGGTGACAGCACACAACCTTGTCTAACATTCTGTTTTATTTGTTGAAAACATTCCCAATTGGTTTCCAGTTCTTATGGCCGCTGTTTGTTGCCAGTACATGTTGTTTCTCTGTATAACATGACTGTAATCTATGTTTCTCTATATCTATCTATCTATTGACCTTTCGAGCCGTAGCCGGCCCATAGGGCGTAGATCAAGATACTCCTTCTCTTATCTGAATTTTGTTCTAGCAGTTTTCAATTCTTTTAAAGATATTTTATCAAATCTCGCCATTTGTCTGTGTTCTGTGCAAGCAGCTCTATCTCATTGAGGGAGCCGATTCCTGCTGCTTTTGCCTCTCTCAGCAATGTTCTTCTCAGTGTCTCTCTGGGTCTTCCTCTTTTCCTCTTACCTGTTGTTTCCCATATGAGGGCTTGCTTTGCTATTCGGTTATTATCTCTTCTCATCATGTCCAACATATGACCATCGTCTTTTCTTTATTACTGAAGATATTAGTGGTTGATTGGCGATTTCTCTAATTTCCCCGTTTGTTTTGAATTCGTTCCACGCTATGCCAAGTATTTTCCTTAGACATTTATTTTCGAATGCGTTCAACTTTGTTTCTATATGTCTTGTTGTTTTCCAGCTTTCACACGCATACGTAAGATTTGATAGTACATTTGATTGGAATAGCCTTAGTTTTGTGTTTGTGCTGATGAGTTTTGATTTCCACAACTTTTCAAGGCTTCTGAAAGACATTGCTGTTTTAGCTATTCTGATTCTAATTTCTTTGCTCGTATCCCCTTCTCGATCAATGTGACTTCCAAGATAGATAAAGTGATTGATCTCTTCCACTGGTTTGTTTTCCATGTATATTTTGTCGTCTGTTGGAATTAAGCTTTTTATGACTTTAGTCTTTTCATGATTGATCTCAAGCCCAATTTTGCTAGCTATTGATGATAGTTTATTTGTGTTTTCCTGCATCGTTTTTATCTGACTGCTGATGAGAACTATGTCATCAGCAAAGTCGAGGTCCTCCAAATGGTCTCCTTGAATCCATTCGATGCCTTTATTACCAGTGCAGCATTTCTTCATTATGAAGTCCATAACAACTCCAAATAACAAGGGCGATAAAATACATCCTTGTTTAACCCCAATTCTCTATATAACATGACTATAATCTATGTTTCTCTATATAACAAGACTGTAATCTATGCTTCTCTATATAACATGACTATAGTCTATGTTTCTCTATATAACAAGACTGTAATCTATGGTTCTCTATATAACACAACTATAATCTATGTTTCTCTATATAACAAGACTGTAATCTATGTTTCTCTATAAACATGACTGTAATCTATGTTTCTCTATATAACATAATTATAATATATGTTTCTCTATATATCATGATTATAATCTATGTTTTTGTATATATCATAATTAAAATCTATGTTTCTCTCACTGTATTAGTTTACACATATTTCTATAAATTAAGAAACTAAAATTATTCTTTATATGAAACAATTATATAATAAGTGTCTCTATATGAATAATAAAAATGTATTTTTCCCCATCGTGCAATAATTAAAATCTAGGTTTCTCTATTAAAATCTTGTTCTCTACAAGAATAAATAAAATGTATTTCTTACCTGAAATAATTAAAATCTATATTCCCTTATCACAGTTGTTTGGTTTAGTGTAAAAAGGATATTTTAGTTGTAACTTAAGAATGTTGCAATATAGTTACGTTGTACGTGTATGGAGTCTAGTACATTCCACTTAATCTTGAAATGGATATTTTAGGGAGTGTTTCAATTTTGACACCAATGAAAAATCGTAAAATGCTTATATATTGTTACTATTTATATATAACTGATATTTTAGCAGAAAAATGCTTGTTAGAAAAAAATAAAACAACACCTGACAAATGTGAGGGTTTTCGTGCAAAATATGAAATTGTTAAAACTGTTTTTAAAAAAGTTATGTTTTAAGACATCATCATCATGTGTCCTATTAGTTGGCGTAGGTGATCATGTCATTCCACAATCTTCTATCCACAGTGCATCGAATCAATTCTGTTGTTGACTGTTATCCATGCCATGACACCAAACTATCTAGTGTCTCCTCTCTTTGCCGTCCGCGATCTCTCTTTCCCTGTATTTTGCCAGTTGTAACTAAGTATTCTAACTTTGTTCTTCTCATGATGTGCTTGAAAAATGTTGATTGTTTCTTTCTCATGTTTTTTTAGAAGCTCCCTTTTTGAGTGACCTCTTGAGAATTTCTTCATTGGTCTTTTTATCTGTCCAGGGAACTTTCAACATTCTTCTGAGAAATCCCATCTCCGTGGCCTCAAATCGACTTTTCATTTGTTTTTCTACTGTCCATGATTTGCTTCCATAGGTCAGAATTTGCTCTATCTAGCACAGATGAACTGTCTTTCTCACTTCTATTGACACAGACTAGTTGTACACGGCGTTTTTCATTTTCTGAAATGTTAAGACATAGCTACATCCAATCAAATTAAATCTGTTATAGAAGATTCTTGTAACAACAAAGGAAAATCACTAATTCAGACAGTTCGAGCAGCTCAAGAACGACAAATGATATAAACCACGACACCTTTTCGGTACCAGTGGAAAAAAAAGAAGAAAGAAGAAGTAGAAAGAAGATAGAAGATTCTTACGCATTTAATCATTCTGGGAAGATAAAAATGGGTAAAATAAACTAAAGTGTCACTGACAAACAGCTGTGGTTACACGATGTAACTAGTAATATATAATTTTTGTTAATGATTCTTAGAAACATGTCCGGGTGGGGGGGGGGGGGGCGCGCGTTGTGGTCTAGAGATAAAACCTAGACCTCTGGATAATTAAATGGGTTCGAAACCCAGCGCAGGCTGTGGAAAATTTAAAAAAATATTTAAAACAATCGAACCCGTTGTTTAATCCTTCCTAATCTCTGGATTATCACAACAGCTAGGATTGATAATTAATAGAGATAAGACCAACATTATGAGAATAAATGCAGTTGGCAATAACCAAATAAAATTAGGAGAAATACCTCTACTAGACGTACAATCTTACATATATCTGGGTAGTAATATCGATGAAGAGGGAGAACAGGAAATGATAATAAAATAAGGATTTGGTTATGGAAGGCCCCAGTATCACTGCAAACGAATTAAAATCCATAATTGCTCAACCGCCCGTGCCAGTGGAATCATCCGAATTACTAACTCATCTCCTAAACAAATAAATGTAGCTGTAGTCCCCATCATAGCAGTCTCAGCACACGCCAAAAGACATAAGGCGAAACCGCACAGAAAGTGAATACGGCCAACTGTTCCCTGTCATACGATATCAGCATTCATCGTAAACAATTGGAATATCGGAACATGATCAAAACGTATGAAACACACAGCTCACGGTGTGCACAGAGCACTTAACTCAGTAGCTCCTGCAACAAGTTGGACTTGGAATATGAGGAAACTACAACAAGGAACATTTTTCAGACATAGCCTTCAATGGTTCCTGCCGCCTATCCACCATATTGCCCGGAAGTTCACGTCCTCCTGAAAATGATGATCGTCATAGTATTTAAATGTAAAGCGCTTGATGATGTTAGGACATCGTGTTTGACTCCAACTCCGAACATACAAAACACAGTTCGTCGTCAGATTATCCCCGTTGCACACCAAACAACAGATCGCAAGATTAGCGCATGGTCGGTCTTGGGACACACGATGAGCCATTATGATGACGTACCATGCACAAAATGGCTGCGCCCATGGATTCATGATTATTCTAGTGAATGCAGTCTACAACGAACGAAATATGGTGCAAATTCCCCAAAGAGATAAAACTTCGGCTGACTTGACGGAGCCCACCACATTAATGCGTTGGAAATTGTAAATAACTGCGGCAAACAACTCCATCAACGGTCATTGAACAGCACTCAGTGTGACGTAAAACGCAGATCAACACTAGACGGTGGAAGGTCGCACTCACAACACTTGATTTGTCAAAACGGAGTATTGCCGTGCATGCAACGCCAATTCATTGGCGTAGATATGATAAGTAGAACATCACTCCGACTTGAATGCAGAAAATTGCAACGGAAAGCCGAAATTGATCAGATTCCAAAGTAATTTCTGCAGCGATCGAGAGAACGTGACTTAGTTCCGCCATCATGGAAACGGAAGTTCCTTACGGAAAACGGAAAATAAGGATGTCAAAAGCAAGAAAAGCTTTTGTTGCACTGGGAAACATATGGAAGTCCAAAGAAATTAGGTTAAATACAAAAATGAACATTTTCAACTCCAATGTTAAGTAAGTCCTATTATATGGCTGTGAAATATGGAGAACAACAAAATTGAAAATCGTGAAGATGCAGACTTTCATTGTTGGATGCTTACGCTGAATAAAAAGATGGAATGGCAGGACAATTTCACTAAAATAGAATTATAGGAAATGTACCAGTAAAATACCAGTGGATAAAGAGATACAGCGAAGACAATGGCGCTGGATAGGACAAACACTACGGAAGCCAACTGAGAGTATTACACAACAGGCCCTTTTTTGGAATCTCCAGGGGAAAAGACAAAGAGGAAGACCAAGAAATTCTAGGAGAAGACAAACAGAAGCAGAGATGAAAATGACGTAGAAGACATGGAATGATATTAAAAGAATGGCAAGAAACAGAACGACTTGGAAAATGTTTGTTGAAGACCTATGCTCCACAGGGAGCTGAAAGTGTTTGTTGAAGACCTATGCTCCACAGGGACCTGAAAGTGTTTGTTGAAGACCTATGCGCCACAGAGAGCTGAAAGTATTTGTTCAAGAACTAAGCTCCACTGGGAGCTGAGAGTGTTTGTTGAAGAACTATGCTCCACAGGGAGCTGAAAGTGTTTGTTGAAGACCTATGCTCCACAGGGAGCTGAAAGTGTTTGTTTAAGACCTATGCTCCACAGGGAGCTGAAAGTGTTTGTTGAAGACCTATGCTCCACAGGGAGCTGAAAGTGTTTGTTGAAGACCTATGCTCCACAGGGAGCTGAAAGTGTTTGTTGAAGACCTATGCTCCACAGGGAGCTGAAACGTAGAAGAGGAAGAAATCTCTGGATAGAGGGATCCGATGTCTGGCCCTCTCGAAAAATGGCGAAAAACAGTCAGTGCCGTGTGCACTCTGCGTATGTTAAAGAATCCTTGAGGGTTGGAAATGAAAAAAAGAGTAGACCAAAACGACCGCTGCCCGGGCACAATGACAAGGAAAGATCTAGACATAACGTTAAAGCTCGAGACAATAAATATATGAGAGTACCTCTGAAGTCAGAGAATATCTGCTTGTATGGCGGGGGACACATAAGCGGACGGTTGCCGTTGTGAAAAATAAGGAAAATGTGATCATCATCATCATCATCAAGTACCGGGCCTGCTGGCGTAGGTGATCATGTCTCTCCACAACCTTCGATCACGACAGTTATTTATAATTTCTGTTGTTGACCTTCTACCAAGCTATTCTCTTAAGCTGTCTGGTATCTTTCCTCTTTGCTTCCCTCTATCTCTTCGTCCCTCAACTTTCCCAGTTGTTACAATATATTCCAGCTATACCCTTCTCATTACGTGGCCAAAAAATGATGATTGTTTCTTCCTAATATTGGATATTAGCTCTCTTTTTGCTTTGGACTTTTTCAGAACGTTTTCATTACTCTTCTTAGCTGTCCATGGTATTCTCAACATTCTTCTGTAAAACCACATTTCTACAGACTCCATTGATGTTCTTGTATCCCGTAAATAAAATATAATATTATTATTTATTTTGTTTTTTATCGCCAGTTTCCGGATATGACCGTATGTCCTTCTTTAATGTTCCAGTCTTTAATGTTGGAGTCAGTGGTTGAGTGGTCGTTGAGTAAGTACATATGTATGACTATATTTCAATAGGAAACCTGAGAACTTTCATTGCTTTTATGCAGATATTAATTATGGGGAAGAACAGATAAGAATACACTTTCGTTATTTCAATAAAATGTCAAGTCTTTCATTATTAAAAAATACATTTCAAGATTTCCAATATTTCAGGACAATGTAAAAACATTAATTATTTCAAAAAAATGTCAAGATCTTTATTATTTCAAGAAAATGTCAAGATCTTTATTATTTCAAGAAAATGTCAAGATCTTTATTATTTCAAGAAAATGTCAAGATTTCTGTTATTTCAAGAAAAATGTCCAAATTCCTATTATTTGAAGAAAATATCAAGATTTATATTATTTCAAGAAATTATAAAGACTTTTATTATTTCAAGAAAATGTCAAGATTTCTGTTATTTCAAGAAAATATCAAGATTTTTATAATTTCAAGAAAATGTCAAAATTTCTATTATTTCAAGAAAATGTCAAGATCTTTATTATTTCAAGAAAATGTCAAGATTTCTGTTATTTCAAGAAAATGTCCAAATTTCTATTATTTCAAGAAAATATCAAGATTTATATTATTTCAAGAAATTATAAAGACTTTTATTATTTCAAGAAAATGTCAAAATTTCTATTATTTCAAGAAAATGTCAAGATTTTCTTAATTTCAACAAGAAAATGTCAAGATTTTCTTAATTTCAACAAGAAAATGTCAAGATTTTATTAATTTCAACAAAGAAAATGTCAAGATTTTCTTAATTTCAACAAAGAAAATGTCAAGATTTTCTTAATTTCAACAAGAAAATGTCAAGATTTTCTTAATTTCAACAAAGAAAATGTCAAGATTTTCGTAATTTCAACAAGAAAATGTCAAGATTTTCGTAATTTCAACAAGAAAATGTCAAGATTTTTGTAATTTCAACAAGAAAATGTCAAGATTTTCGTAATTTCAACAAGAAAATGTCAAGATTTTCGTAATTTCAACAAGAAAATGTCAAGATTTTCGTAATTTCGACAAGATAATGTCAAGATTTTCGTAATTTCAACAAGAAAATGTCAACATTTTAATATTTAAAAAAAATGTCTACACCTTCATCACTTCATTACAACGTGCCAAAGGAATATTATCCGAATATATCCAAATGTTATCAGACATAAACTACTCAAGATGTGCAAAAAAGATCAAATTAACAAAATAGAAAACCGTCTACATAGTGGAACCATGTACATCCTAGAACCTTCGAACGTTATAGAGTTCCAGAGTTACAGATTGTCTCAGTCGCTACCAAACCAGTCATCTTCTCAATAACTCGAATACAAATGAAGATATCTGGGAGCCGCGATAGCTCAGTGGTTAGTGAACTGGACTACAATGGGCAAAAGGTAGTGTTCGATCCAGATCGACGGCGTCCGGGTTCACCCAGCCTTAAAATGGTACGGAATTTTTTTTTCTTGGAAAGTAAAGCGGCACGGGCGTAATACCGACATCATTAGTCTAAAAATCATGTGTTGAAGTAAAAAAAAAAGTAAAGTACCCCGGTCACGCCAAGTGGCGTATAGGGAAATATGTCTTAGTGACCCTATATTTTACAGACCTTCAGCACATGATTTTTGGGTAATGTGGTCGGTATTACGCCCGTGCTTTAGCTGAAGGTTTGTAAAAAGTACGGTCACTAACACCATATTCCATATTCGGCACTTTGTGTGACGCGGCTCGTTACTTTATTTAGCTATGAAGATATTGGAGTGAAGTTTGAACAGAAGTGCGTTTGTTCTGTGAGAAATGAAAAGAAATGTGATGGTAGTGTGTGTATTTGACCAACATATCACGCTGGGTCAACATATAGACCAACAAACGATGAAGTTTTAAAACAACTAAAAATAAAAAGAGAACTACTAAATACAATTAAGACAAGACAAATGAAATTTTTGGGTCATGTTAAAAGACACAACAGCCTACTAAAAGTAATATTGGAAGGAAAAATACAAGGTAAAAGAGGCAGAGGCAGACCTAGACTAACATGGACGAGTAACATCAAAAGATGGACAAGTCAATCTATGTCAGCCTGCACCATCAAAACAAGAAACAGAGTAGAATGGCGATCCATGGTAGCCAACATTCGTTGCGGAGAAGGCACTCGATGATGATGATGAGTCTGTGTATTTGTGTGTATGTACATGTGTGTCGGGCGCCTAATTGCATTGGCACGCCTCTAAGTTCATCTGTGTCATTTGGCTGAGGGTGTCCAAACAATACAGTTGTTATTCGTGAGTGTTAGTTATTGAATTGTTGAGTTATTTGCGCATCATCATTGCACTCAGAACATGTCCATTGGTGCGCAAATCCCACTCTCTCAGCAAGTCCCGCCGTATCCATCGACTGACGACTCCAATTCTGTGTTGGTTGATCAAATCTTTGCCCAATAAGTTTGTCGTTCCTGGCTGCGAGGACGTGAGACTAGACACCCACAGCATCGTAACTGTTAGTATACATGAATGTTCAAACATGACAGCTAGAATATGTGGTTAGTCTACTTTGTGGAGCGAGTATTTTGTGGTAAGACTAAAATAAAAGCTGAGTTCCGTATAGGATGAGACACTCCTTGGTAATGATGTATTCTATTTCTTCTTCTCCTTCCTTCCTTCCTCATCTGCCTTTCAGCGACGAGGGAAGATATAATTTGCGGTCTTTTGCTCTTCTGTTCGCCTCTGTTGCTGTTATGTTTCCTAGTGCTTCTAATATTCCATCGATCCATGTTTTTCGTGGTCGACCCTTGGGTCTGGTGTTCTCACAACGTTTATTGAGGGCTCGTTGTGTTGTGTTTTGATCTTTCTTCCTTGTCACGTGGCCAAACAATTTTATCTGTTGTTTCTTTATATATTCTATGGTGGTTGGGGGGGGGGCTATTCCTAGCTTTTTTTCTCAGTTCTTCATTTCTGATCTTATCTCTCAGACTGTTTCCTGCCATTCGTCTAACACATTTAATCTCAGTAGAGGTTATTTTTCTTATTGTTCTTGCATCTAGGGTCCATGTCTGGCATTGGTAGCACAACGTTGGGATGAAGATTATTCTATTTACTGTTTTCGAAAAATGTTACATCTTCTCCATATTCCTGTATGGTGCAGAAACATGGACATTAGAAAAGAAAGCAGAACATAAAATTGAAACCTTTGAGATGTGGATTTATAGAAGAATAGGTAGAATTGGATGGAAAGGAAAGAAAACAAACGATGAAGTTTTAAAACAACTAAAAATGAAAAGATAACTACTAAACACAATTCAAACAAGGCAAATAAAATTGTGGGGCATCTTGGAGGGGAAAATACAAGGTAAAAGAGGCAGAGGCAGTCTAAGACTAACATGGACGAATAACATCAAAAAATGGTCAAGTCGGTCTATGACAACCTGCACCATCAAAGCAAGAGACAGAGTGGAATGGCGCTCCATGGCAGCCAACCTTCGATGCGGAGACGGCACTCAATGATGATCATGATGATTTATTGTTTTCATGTTTTAATTTATTATGTATGACATCTAAATGTGTCGTTTGTATTTGCAATTATTTATATTCAATGTTTGTGTTTCTCTAAAAAAGTATTTTTTTTACAGTCTGGGAACGGATTAATTAAATTTATATTATTTATAATGATAATATTAATTCGGACTTCCAACAGTTCAAATGTTCTCCTGCAACAGATTATATCCGAAGTGCGAGGCACCCCACCGTAGTCTTTTACTGCCACTTTCACTAAACACAACTCTTAAAGGGCCCAATTTTGAATAAACACAACTTCGACTCATTAAGATATAGACTGAACAAAGCTTCGGATAAATAAGATATATAAACACAACCCTGACTCAATGAGAAATAGACTAAACAAGGCTTCTCATAAATAAGATATATAAACACAACTGTGACTCAATAAGAAATAGATTAAACAAGGCTTCTCATAATAAGATATAGAATAAACACAACTTCGGCTACATAAGATATTGAGTATAAAAAAAAAACTGCGACTAAACAAGATGTAGACTAAACACAAATGCGACTAAATAAGATATAGACTATATACAAATGTGACTAAATAAGATATAGACTAAAACCAACTGCGACTAAATAAGATAAGGACTAAACGCAAATGTGACTAAATAAGATATAGACTAAACACAAATGTGACTAAATAAGATATAGACTAAACACAAATGTGACTAAATAAGATATAGACTATATACAAATGTGACTAAATAAGATATAGACTAAACACAAATTGACTAAATAAGATATGGACTATATACAAATGTGACTAAATAAGATATAGACTAAACACAAATGTGACTAAATAAGATATAGACTATACACAAATGTGACTAAATAAGATATAGAATAAAAACAACTGCGACTAAATAAGATAAGGACTAAACGAAGCTGTAACTAAATACGATATAGAAAATAGAAAAAAAGGCTTCAGATAAATAAGATACAGACTAAAAAAACTGCGACTAAATAAGATGTAGATTAAATAAAACTGCGACAATATTTAGAAGGAAAAAAAGCTTCAAATAAATAAGATATATTCTAAACAAGACCTCGGATCAATCAGATATAGAATAAACACAACTTGGACAAAATACTAAATAAGACTCCCCCTAATTAATCACAAATTCGACAAAAACACAACTCCTAAATTATCTCTGGCTCATTACTTCGAATAAACATTGTCGATTAAACAATTTCGAAATGACATTTCATCCAAGATCAATTAAATTAGACATAAATTCGATCAGATTCGATTGTTACGTCCACAAGAACGTCCCAGAACGCATTAAAAATAATGAGGTGAATGTAGTCCTATATCACACGGCTGCATATTTCTGTATCACACAGATGTACGCGATAACCGGAGCTCAATTCTTTTTTAAAAGTGTAACACCGGTGGGTAAATTCAGCTTACAGCGTGACATTTGGCTCACCGAAAGATGGCGCTCGGCGACAATAGCGACCTGGTAGTCCAACAGCGTGTACACACCTTGCGCGTGTTGGCACGATATATCGCATGAGGCACTGGTCGATATCACAATAACTTGTGAGCTAAAGGAAAACGCCATCACTGACAATGGTCGATGTTGCATACCTTTGTGGTTCGCCGACGTCTGAATCCAGTCAATATGGCGTCGAACGAAACTGGGGTTGGAAGGGGAGGGTGGGGAGGGGGGACTTTTAAATGGCTGTACAGAAACAATTATTAATAACAATCGGAGGTCATAATATAAATAATCTAAGGTATGCTGATGATACAGTCTTAATCGCTAAGAGTGAAAATGAGTTACAAGAAATGTTGGACATTATAGTGAAGGAAAGCAAAAATAAAGGACTCAGCCTTAATAGCAAAAAGACAGAGGTAATGGTAACAACAAAGAAAAAGACATCACCTGTGTGCAAAATAAAGACAAGTGGAACAATATTAAAACAGGTAAATGAATTTAAATATATGGGAACTTTGTTAACCTCAGACGGAAGATGTACAACAGAGGTGAGATGCAGAATGGCTCAGGCAAAAGCAGCTTTCCAAAAAATGGGGAAGATACTATGCAATCCATTTTTAACAATAGAAACAAGGAAAACAGTTCTTAAATGTTATGTAGAGTCAGTATTAATATATGGATGTGAATAATGGACAATAGGACAACAGACAAGAAAATCAATGGAGTCTGTAGAAATGTGGTTTTACAGAAGAATGTTGAGAATACCATGGACAGCTAAGAAGAGTAGTGAAAATGTTCTGAAAGAGGTCAAAGCAAAAAGAGAGCTAATTTCCAATATTAGGAAGAAACAATCATCATTTTTTGGCCACGTAATGAGAAGAGAACAGCTGGAATATATTGTAACAACTGTGAAAATTGAGGGATGAAGAGATAGATGGAAGCAAAGAGAAAAGATACCAGACAGATTAAGAGAATGGCTTGGCAGAAGGTCAACAACAGAAATGATAAACAACTGTCGAGATCGAAAGTTGAGGAGAGACATCATTACCTACGCCAGCAGGGCCTGTACTTGATGATGATGATGACAGAAACAATTAAAGCCTTTGAAATGTGGATCTATAGAAGAATAGGTAGAATTGAACGGGGGAAAAAAGAAAACAAACAATGAGGTTTTAAAACAACTACAAATGAAAAGAGAACTACTAAACACAATTAGAACAAGACAAATGACAATTTTGGGGTATGTTAAAGACACAACAGCCTACTAAAGGTAATATTGGAAGGGGAAAACACAAGGTAAAAGAGGCAGAGGCAGACAATGACTAACATGGACGAGTAACATCAAAAGATTGTCAAGTCAACCTCTGACAATCTGCACCATAAAAGCAAGAGACAGAGCGGAATGGCGCTCCATGGTAGCCAACCTTCGATGCGGGGACGGCACTCGATGATGATGATGATGATGACAGAAACAATAAAACACGGAACCACAGTCTTCTTCTTTCTCTTTCTCTTCTTCTTCTCTACATATTCTCCTTTCTTTTTTTGTGCTTCTCTACATCTTCTTCTTTTACTTTTTGTACTTCTTCCTCTCCTTCTTCTTCTCTTCCTCTCCTTCTTCTTCTCTTCCTCTTTTTCTTCGTCTCTTCCTCTCCTTCTTCTTCTCTTCCTCTTTTTCTTCTTCTCTCCCTCTCCTTCTTCTCTTCCACTTTTCTTCTTCTCTCCCTCTCCTTCTTCTCTTCCACTTTTTCTTCTTCTCTCCCTCTCCTTCTTCTCTTCCACTTTTTCTTCTTCTCTTCCTCTCCTTCTTCTCTTCCACTTTTTCTTCTTCTCTTCCTCTCCTTCTTCTTTTCTTCCTCTCCTTCTTCTTCACTTCCGCTTTTTCTTCTTCTCTTCCTCTCCTTCTTCTTGTCTTCCTCTCCCTCTTCTTGTCTTCCTCTCCTTCTTCTTCTCTTCCTCTTTTCTTCTTCTCTTCCTCTTTTTTCTTCTTCTCGTCCTCTTTTTTTTCTTCTCTTCCTCTCCCTCTTCTTGTCTTCCTCTCCTTCTTCTCGTCTTCCTCTCCTTCTTCTTCTCTTCCTCTTTTTCTTCTTCTCTTCCTCTTTTTCTTCTTCTCTTCCTCTTTTTTCTTCTTCTCTTCCTCTTTTTTCTTCTTCTCTTCCTCTTTTTTCTTCTTCTCTTCCTCTTTTTCTTCTTCTCTTCTCTTTTTCTTCTTCTCTTCCTCTTTTTCTTCTTCTTTTCCTCTCCTTCTTCTCGTCTTCCTCTTTTCTTCTTCTCTTCCTCTCCTTCTTCTTCTCTTCCTCTCCTTCTTCTTGTCTTCCCCTCCCTCTTCTTGTCTTCCTCTCCTTCTTCTCTTCCTCTTTTTCTTCTTCTCTTCCTCTTTTTTCTTCTTCTCGTCCTCTTTTTCTTCTTCTCTTCCTCTCCTTCTTCTCGTCTTCCTCTTTTTCTTCTTTTCTTCTTCTCCTTCTTCTTCTCTTCCTCTCCTTCTTCTAGTCTTCCTCTTTTTCTTCCTCTCTTCCTCTCCCTCTTCTTCTCTTTCTCTCCTTCTTCTTGTCTTCCTCTTTTTCTTTATTCTCTTACTCTTTTCTTCTTCTCTTCCTATCCTTCTTCTTGTCTTCCTCTCCTGTTCTTGTCTTCCTCTCCTTCTTCTTCTCTTCCTCTCCTTCTTCTTGTCTTCCTCTCACTCTTCTTCTCTTCCTCTCCTTCTTCTTGTCTTCCTCTCACTCTTCTTCTCTTCCTCTCCCTCCTCTTCTCTTCCTCTCCTCTTCTTCTCTTCCTCTCCTCCTTCTTGTCTTCCTCTTTTTCTTCTTCTTTTCCTCTCCTTCTTCTTGTCCTCCTCTTTTCCTCTTCTCTTCCTCTCCTTCTTCTTGTCTTCCTCTTTTTCTTCTTCTCTTCCTCTCCTCCTTCTTGTCTTCCTCTTTTTCTTCTTCTCTTCCTCTCTCCTTCTTGTCTTCCTCTTTTTCTTCTTCTCTTCCTCTCCTCCTTCTTGTCTTCCTCTTTTTCTTCTTCTTTTCCTCTCCTTCTTCTTGTCCTCCTCTTTTCCTCTTCTCTTCCTCTCCTTCTTCTTGTCTTCCTCTTTTTCTTCTTCTCTTCCTCTCCTCCTTCTTGTCTTCCTCTTTTTCCTCTTCTCTTCCTCTCCTCCTTCTTGTCTTCCTCTTTTTCTTCTTCTCTTCCTCTCCTCCTTCTTGTCTTCTTCTTTTCTTCTTGTCTTCCTCTCCTTCTTCTTGTCTTCCTCTCCTTCTTCTTGTCTTCCTCTCCTTCTTCTTGTCTTCCTCTCCTTCTTCTTCTCTTCCTCTCCCTCTTCTTGTCTTCCTTTTTTCTTTTTTCTATTCCTCTCCTCCTTCTTGTCTTCCTCTCACTCTTCTTCTCTTCCTCTCCTTCTTCTTGTCTTCCTCTCCTCTTCTTCTCTTCCTCTCCTCCTTCTTGTCTTCCTCTTTTTTTCTTCTTCTTTTCCTCTCCTTCTTCTTCTCTTCCTCTCCTTCTTCTTGTCTTCCTCTCCTTCTTCTTCTCTTCCTCTCCTTCTTCTTGTCCTCCTCTTTTCTTCTTCTCTTCCTCTCCTTCTTCTTGTCTTCCTCTTTTTCTTCTTATCTTCCTCTCCTTCTTCTTGTCTTCCTCTTTTTCTTCTTCTCTTCCTCTCCTTCTTCTTGTCTTCCTCTTTTTCTTCTTCTCTTCTTCTCCTCCTTCTTCTCTTCCTCTTTTTCTTCTTGTCTTCCTCTTTCTCTTCTTCTCTTCCTCTCCTTCTTCTTCTTCTTCTTGCGGTTACCCAATGACTAGAAGAACAGTTGATGTTCTGGATAGTTTAGTTCAAGGATCTCGGCACAAGCTATCCCTGTTCGTCATCCGCCCTTAAAAGAAGGTTAATTGGGCGTAAGTTCATTGTTCTGCTGTTTACTGTAAAAACGATTATATTTGCACCTTTCGGCCCAACACATCCGACTTCAGCACGACACTTTTGAGTACCCGGTTGCCTTCCCTCTCGATCCTTTTTCGTATTCGGCTCTTGTGTTTGGTGTTCTCGTAACGTTTATTGAAGGCTCATTCTGTTGTGTTGTGATCTCTCTGCCTTATCACGCGGCCAAAACATTTTATCTGTTGTTTCTTTATGTACTCTATCTTCTTCTTCTTTCTTTTCTCTTTCTCACTGATACCTAAAAGGTGTCGTGGTTATATCATTTGTCGTTCTTGAGCTGCTCGAACTGTCTGAATTAGTGATTTTCCTTTGTTGTTACATGTCTCTGTCACTGCATCTATCCATCTTCTTCTGGGTCTTCCTCTTGACTAAGTTCTCTATAGGGGTAATTTTTCCTAGCATATTATTTTTCTCAGTTCTTCATTTCTGATCTTATCTCCCATGTTGTATACACAATGTAACACGTTTATTTTAAAGATTTTTTTTGTACAAAGCAGACCCTAACAATATGTCGGCCATCTCATTGCCATGAACTCTCACATGCCCGGGGCGATGCATTCAATTTAGACAATCCCCGTGATACAAGAAGGTGCACCCGCTCTCTGCAACGTCAGCCGCTGCAGCATGCTCTGTGTGCCAGTAACCATTACCGCGTGTATTACCTTGGTCCTACCGCGTGTTTTACCTTGGTCCTACCGCGTGTATTACCTTGGTCCTACCGCGTGTTTTACCTTGGTCCTACCGCGTGTATTACCTTGGTCCTACCGCGTGTTTTACCTTGGTCCTACCGCGTTTATTACCTTGGTCCTACCGCGTGTTTTACCTTGGTCCTACCGCGTGTATTACCTTGGTCCAACCGCGTGTTTTACCTTGGTCCTACCGCGTGTATTACCTTGGTCCTACCGCGTGTTTTACCTTGGTCCTACCGCGTGTATTACCTTGGTCCTACCGCGTGTATTACCTTGGTCCTACCGCGTGTATTACCTTGGTCCTACCGCGTGTATTACCTTGGTCCTACCGCGTGTTTTACCTTGGTCCTACCGCGTGTATTACCTTGGTCCTACCGCGTGTATTACCTTGGTCCTACCGCGTGTATTACCTTGGTCCTACCGCGTGTATTACCTTGGTCCTACCGCGTGTATTACCTTGGTCCTACCGCGTGTATTACCTTGGTCCTACCGCGTGTATTACCTTGGTCCTACCGCGTGTTTTACTTTGGTCCTACCGCGTGTATTACCTTGGTCCTACCGCGTGTATTACCTTGGTCCTACCGCGTGTATTACCTTGGTCCTACCGCGTGTATTACCTTGGTCCTACCGCGTGTTTTACCTTGGTCCTACCGCGTGTATTACCTTGGTCCTACCGCGTGTATTACCTTGGTCCTACCGCGTGTATTACCTTGGTCCTACCGCGTGTTTTACCTTGGTCCTACCGCGTGTATTACCTTGGTCCTACCGCGTGTTTTACCTTGGTCCTACCGCGTGTATTACCTTGGTCCTACCGCGTGTATTACCTTGGTCCTACCGCGTGTATTACCTTGGTCCTACCGCGTGTATTACCTTGGTCCTACCGCGTGTATTACCTTAGCTTAGTCCCTGAATTGTGGGACATTTTCAATCATTCTTTGAAGATGGACACACCATTTTAAACGGTGTCTTTTTACATATTGTGCAATATGGGGGCCTCGGTAGCCTAGTTGGGGGCCTCAGCAGCCTAATTGGGGACATCGGTAGCCTAGTTGGGGGTCTTGGTAGCCAAATTAGGGGCCTCGGTAGCATAGATGGGGGTCTCGGTACCTAGTTGGGGGCCTCAGCAGCTTAATTGGGGACATCGGTAGCCTAGTTGGGGGCCTCGATAGCCAAGTTGGGGGTCTTGGTAGCCACATTGGGGCCCTCGGTAGCCAATGTTAGGGGTCTCGGTAGCTTAGTTGGAGACCTAGGTAGCCTAGTGGGGTCATCGGTAACCTAGTTGGAGGTCTCGGTAGCCTAGTTGGGGACCTAGGTAGCCTTGATGGAATCCTCGGTAGCCTAGTTGGAATCATCGGTAGCCTAGTTGGAATCCTCGGTAGCCTAGTTGGGGACTTAGGTAGCCTAGTTGGAATCATCGGTAGCTAAGTTGGGGGCCTCGGTAGACTAGTTGGAATCCTCGGTAGCCTAGTTGGAATCCTCGGTAGCCTAGTTGGAATCCTCGGTAGACTAGTTGGAATCCTCGGTAGCCTAGTTGGAATCCTCGGTAGCCTAGTTGGAATTCTCGGTAGCCAAGTTGGGGGCCTCGGTAGACTAGTTGGAATCATCGGTAGCCTATTTGGAATTCTCGGTAGCCTAGTTGGAATCCTCGGTAGACTAGTTGGAATCATAGGAAGACTAGTTGGAATCCTCGGTAGCCTAGTTGGAATCCTCGGTAGCCTAGTTGGAATCCTCGGTAGCCTAGTTGGAATCCTCGGTAGCCTAGTTGGAATCCTCGGTAGCCTAGTTGGGGACCTAGGTAGCCTAGTTGGGGACCTAAGTAGCCTAGTTGGAATCATCGGTTTCCTAGTTGGAATCCTCGGTAGCCAAGTTGGGGGTCACGGTAGCCTAGTTGAAATCCTCGGTAGACTAGTTGGAATCCTCGGTAGCCTAGTTGGAATCCTCGGTAGACTAGTCAGAATCCTCGGTAGCCTAGTTGGAATCCTCGGTAGACTAGTTAGAATCCTCGGTAGCCTAGTTGGAATCCTCGGTAGCCTAGTTGGAATCCTCGAGGGCCTAGTTGGAATCATCGGTAGCCTAGTTGGAATCCTCGGTAGCCTAGTTGGAATCCTCGGTAGCCTAGTTGGAATCCTCGGTAGCCTAGTTGGGGCCCTCGGTAGCCTAGTTGGAATCCTCGGTAGCCTAGTTGGAATCCTCGGTAGCCTAGTTGGAATCCTCGGTAGCCTAGTTGGAATCCTCGGTAGCCTAGTTGGAATCCTCGGTAGCCTAGTTGGGGCCCTCGGTAGCCTAGTTGGTATCCTCGGTAGACTAGCTGGGGCCCTCGGTAGCCTAGTTGGAATCCTCGGTAGCCAAGTTGGTATCCTCGGTAGACTAGTTGGGGCCCTCGGTAGCCTAGTTGGAATCCTCTGTAGCCAAGTTGGTATCCTCGGTAGACTAGTTGGGGCCCTCGGTAGCCTAGTTGGAATCCTCGGTAGCCAAGTTGGTATCCTCGGTAGACTAGTTGGGGCCCTCGGTAGCCTAGTTGGAATCCTCGGTAGCCAAGTTGGTATCCTCGGTAGACTAGTTGGGGCCCTCGGTAGCATAGATGTGAAAACCACCCGACTGGGCTACAGACGTTCGGACAACCCAGGTTCGATTCCCACTGGAAAAAAATTGGAAAAAAATACCCCCGCGATCGACCCAGCCGCTGGCAGAAGTGGGTATCAGGGTAGAAATCTGGGAAGGTGATGAATGCCGCCTTGCATTGTGAGTTTCGATGCTTGAAGCGACGCTATCTAGAAGTCTCTGAATATTTCTGGATATGGGACCGATCACATATGGGTGAAATCTCGTGCTTTACTTTTACTTTACATTTAGTTTACCTTTTTTGACATAACAATAATATAGACATAGGCACCTACTCAAGACTACACAGATGGACAAATAGAATCATACCATGAAGATCTAAATACAGTTATGAAGCAAGTGAAATCTTCAGACATCTTGATTGTAATGGGTGAATGAACGCAAAAGTAGGAAATGGCAGATATAAGACCATTACAGGAAATCATAGTTTATGAAAAAGAAATAACAGAGGAGAAAGATTAATTCAATTTTGTGAAGAAAACAGGCTGATAATATGTAACACCTACTTTGAGCAAGAGAAAAGGGAAATTATACACATGGGAAAGCCCTGGAGATAGAAAGAGGAATTAAATAGATTATATAATGATAAAAGACAGATTCCGGAACAGCGTCAAGAAAGCCAAAACCTACCCAGGTGCAGATATTAATTCAGATCACAATCCTGTAATGATTAAAATGAAAATCAAATTAAAGAGAAAGAAACAAAATACTAATTCAGCAATACCAATAGATACAAAAGCTTTAAATCAGAAAGATGTGAAAGAAACTTATACTGTACAAGTAAAGAACACATATCAGAAGCTGCTAGAAGAGGGGATTGAGCAGTACAGAAGAGAAAATCCTGAAGAAAAAATCACAACAAAATGGCAATGCATAGAAAACAGCATGCAAGAATCCTGCAACACCTTGCCCAAAAAGGAAAGTAACAAAAAACAAAAATGGATAACTGACAACATTTTATAAAAAATGGAAGAGAGAAGACAAGCGAAGAACACTGCCAGATACAAGGAAATTGATAATGAAATACGAAAAATGTGCAAAAGGCAAAAGAAGACTGGCTCAACCAAAGATGACTAGAAGTCGAAACTATGGAAAGTAAACAAAATTTAAGAGGAATGCACACAGAAATAAAAAGAATGACTAATAAAGACAAAAAAGCTGCAGGAAGCGGATGTATTGCAAACAAAGATGGAAGAATGCTAACAGACAACAAAGACATATTCGATAGGTGGCAGTAATACATGACACAATTACTTCATGACGAAAGAGACAAAAAACATGTATAAAATGTATATCCAGTTATAAAATCCTGAAATCTGAAGTAGAAAAAGCTATAAAAGCAATGAAAAAGGGAAAAGCAGCAGGACTTGATAATATACTGATAGAGATGATAAAGGCACTAGAAGATTTTGGCATTGAAGTGATCACAGACATATGCAATGACATATACCATACAGGATACATACCAAATGAACTAAAAACATCAACTTTTATTGCATTGCCTAAAAAGAATGGTGCAGTTGAATGCAGTGACTTTAGAACGATAAGCCTAATGAGCCATGTTACAAAAATCTTGCTAAAAGTTATACAAGGAAGGATTCACAATAAAATTAATAATGAACTAGATGAGCAGCAAATCTGATTCAGGAAAAACAGTGGGACAAAAGAAGCTATATTCAGCATGATGACATTGATTGAAGAGTACATAGAAGTAAACAAACCAATATATGCCTGCTTCATAGACTTCACCAAAGCATTTGATAGAATACACCATAATCAACTTATAGACTGCCTAAAAGATATAAATCTAGATGACACAGACATACGACTGATATGTAATTTGTACTGGGAGCAAACAACAATAATAAAATATAACAAGGAGAACTCTACACCCATTGATATAAAAAGAGGAGTAAGACAATGATGCATCCTATCACCAAGCTCGTTCAATTTATACACTGAGCAATTTATACACTTTCCTGAAACTTCATTCAAGGGGACTTTCTCGTGTATTGTCACACTCAACAGGAAAAGTAGGAAACAGAACCCGGTCGTGGTTAATGCCGAGGTCAACGGTCTCATCTGCGATAACACCGATGAGAAAGATGCAGTCATCTATACAGACGGATCTGTAATACGACACCAAAGAAGTGCATGGGCATTTACAGCACGCTCGGCAGGCAGAATAGTCAAAGAAGACAGTGGTGCATACGTCATGACCACCAGTAGCATGACAATGGAGGCGATGGCAGTGACCAAGGTATTCAAATGGTTAGAGTCACAAGACTACACCCACGCATGTATACTGAGTGATTCGATTAGTATGATTAAAAAAGTGGAGGCGGGCTCTGTACCCGTGCAATGGGTAGAGTCGTTGCAGAAATCCAAAATATGTAAGGTCACCTTTGTCTATGTACCTGGACATGCGGGAGTACGGGGAAATGAAAGAGCGGACAGGTTAGTTAGCTGCACTGTCGTTGAGGACGGGCAACCAATGGATAGGGCAGACATCATCAATGCACTCCGAGATGTGGGAGGAGCACAGGACTTCGACAAACACAGATCCACGTCACTTCTTCGGATGATGGAAATGGGAGTTAAGATGGGCACAGCCAGAAATGAGAAACTTAGTGGCCGTGTAAGAAGACTTATCAACAAACATAGAACTGGAGTCGTCAGTCGCTGGACACTGAGGGAATTGCTGAGGAGGGGATCTAAGCACCTATGGACATGTTCGGAGTGCAATGATGATGACCGCAAATAACTCAATAACTCAATAACTCACTGAGCAAATCTTTAAAAACATCACTGAGATGCCAGGCCTAAACATTAATGGAAAGATAATCAATAACCTAAGATATGCTGATGATACTGTACTACTAGCAGAAAATCCTAAAGATCTACAACAATTACTTAATGTAATAAACATGACAAGCAAAAAATATGGACTAGATATGAATATCAAAAAGACTAAAACTATGATCATAAACAAAGAAAATTCTCAAGATATACAATTAAATATCAAAGTTGAGGGAATACATCTGGAGACAGTCCAGAGTTACAACTACCTAGGACATACTATAACCAGTGATGGAAAATGTACAACTGAAATAAATAAAAGAATAGGTATGGCAAAAAGTAATTTCAATGCCATGAAAAATATACTAACAACAAAATAAATATCACCAGGGCTAAAACTAAGAATAGCAAAAAGTTACATCTTCTCAATATTCCTGTATGGTGCAGAAACATGGACATTAGACCAGAAAACAGAACAGAAAATTGAAACCTTTGAAATGTGGTTTTATAGAAGAATAGGTAGAATTGGATGGAAAGAAAAGAAAACAAATGAAGTTTTAAAACAACTAAAAATGAAAAGAGAACTGCTAAACACAATTAGAGTAAGACAAATGAAATTTTTGGGTCATGTTAAAAGACACAACAGCCTAATAAAAGTAATATTGGAAGGGAAAATACAAGGTAGAAGAGGCAGAGGCAGACCAAGACTAACATAGACGAGTAACATCAAAAGATGGACAAGTCAACCTATGACAACCTGCACCATCAAAGCAAGAGATATGGTGGAGGCGCTCCATTGTAGCCAACCTTCGATGCGGATACGGCACTCGATGATGATGATGACTTTACCTTTACTTTCTTTTTCTTTATATTACTTTACGTTTAAGTTTACCTTAATTTACCTTTTTTCTACCTTTACCTTTACTTTACAATTATTTTATCTTACTTTACCGTTACTTTACCTTTAATTTACATTTACCTTACCTTTACTTTACTTCACCATTCTTATCTATTGACCTTCCAAGCCGTAGCCGGTCCATAGGGCGGAGACCAAGATACTCTTTCTCTTATCTAAATTTTTGTTCTAGCAGTTTTCAATTCTTTTAAAGGTATTTTATCAAATCTCGCCATTTGTCTCTGTTCTGTGCAAGCAGCTCTATCTCATTGAGGGAGTCGATTCCTGCTGCTCTTCCCTCACTTATCAATGTTCTTCTCGGTGTCTCTCTTTACCATTATGTTACCTTTATTTTACCTTTACTTTATCTTACTTTACCTTTACTTTACCTTTACTTTATCTTACTTTACCTTTATTTTACCTTTACTTTATCTTACTTTACCTTTACTTTACCTTTACTTTATCTTACTTTACCTTTACTTTACCTTTACTTTATCTTACTTTACCTTTATTTTACCTTTACTTTATCTTACTTTACCTTTACTTTACCTTTACTTTATCTTACTTTACCTTTACTTTACCTTTACTTTATCTTACTTTACCTTTATTTTCTCTTTACTTTATCTTACTTTACCTTTACTTTACCTTTACTTTATCTTACTTTACCTTTACTTTACCTTTACTTTATCTTACTTTACCTTTACTTTACCTTTACTTTATCTTACTTTACCTTTACTTTACCTTAACTTTATCTTACTTTACCTTTACTTTACCTTAACTTTATCTTACTTTACCTTGACTTTACCTTTACTTTATCTTACTTTACCTTTACTTTACCATTACTTTACCTTTACTTTATCTTACTTTACCTTTACTTTACCTTTACTTTACCTGTGTGGTTCAATTCTGGTTCCATGCCGGGGACGGACGGTTTCGTTAATTTTCAATTTGTTGTCTGTCCATTCCCTTTCTGCCTGGGGCAAAATTGACCTCCCTTCGTTAACTTGTCCAACCATCAATGAAATATGTGTTTGGGGGGGGGGACTGGTTTGTCTAGAGGCAAGACGTCGGCCTCGAGATAGAGAGGTTGTGAGTTCAAATCCCAGCTACATCGGTTGGGATTTTTATTTATGATTTCTCTCAGCGGCAACCACCCTGGTCTCAGCAGCGAGGCCCCCGGCTCGAAACCTCAATTACTTATCGATCGGCAAATAAAAATGAGTACGTCCGATGCGTGGGTATCTGCCAGTCCGGCGAGGAACCCTTGTGCACACGACTATCAGGGAAAAACGGATTAACACGCAAAATTCAGTTCTTAGTCTCTAGAGACTTCGTCAGAGGTGAAAGCTGGTGAACGCAAAATAAGTATGTAAATAAATAAAATATGTGTTCATCTTTGCTGCTTGATGAACGTACGTTTTAATCTGTTCAGTCAAGCCTTATTCCTTTACAGTACTTGTGGAGTGGGACATCCCTTTACTATAATTGTGGAGTGGGACATCCCTTTACTATAATTGTGGAGTGGGGCATTCCGTTACTATAATTGTAGAGTGGGACATCCCTTTACTATAATTGTGGAGTGGGACATCCTTTTACTATAATTGTGGAGTGGGACATCCCTTTACTATAATTGTAGAGTGGGACATCCCTTTACTATAATTGTGGAGTGGGACATCCCTTTACTATAATTGTAGAGTGGGACATCCCTTTGCTATAATTGTGGAGTGGGACATCCCTTTACTATAATTGTAGAGTGGGACATCCCTTTGCTATAATTGTGGAGTGGGACATCCCTTTACTATAATTGTGGAGTGGGACATCCCTTTATTATAATTGTAGAGTGGGACATCCCTTTACTATAATTGTGGAGTGGGACATCCCTTTACTATAATTGTAGTGGGACATCCCTTTGCTGTAATTGTGGAGTGTGACATCCCTTTGCTCAGTACTCAAATATGTCGCGCTGAAGTCATATGTGTTGGGCCGAAAGGCGTAAATATTACAGGGTACAAATAATAATACATAAATATTATTATATGGGGAACTTCCGAGGCGATAATAGGGAATAATAGAACAAAGTATGTGTTATTCTACCGTTTTAGCTCCCAGTGGAGCATAGGTCTTCAACAAACACTTTCCAAGTCGTTCTGTTTTTTGCAATTCTTTTCTCTCTCTCTCTCTCTGCGATCAGGACCCAATCAGAGTAGAATTCAAGCTCCTCACATGAACTCAGCTGTCAGGTTAGGTGTGTTACAAACAGAACATCACAATTACAGTCTGCCAGATCCACTCTGACTGAACACCCGTTAAAAACGTTGCACTGTGTTCTGCGCCAGTGGCCCAGTGCATCCGATTTCAGCCAGCATTTTTTCAGGTTTGCTTTCCCTAGCCTTTGATTGTCCCCAATCTTCCTGCAAGGCAGCAGGTGATCTTTTCTGTAGGGGGATTCTGCCCTTAGATGGTCGGCCCTCCCAGGTTTACGAGCACCATCTGCCCGAGTCACTAGAGGTGACTAACACAGACATGCACACACAAAGATATGAGATGTGACAAACACATACATGCACATAGCGATACGAGGCATGACTAACACTGACATACATCAAGATATATGACACATGACTAACATAAACATACACATAAAGATATGAGATATGACTGACATAGACATGCACCCACAAAGAAATTACACATGTCTAACATGGACATGCACACAAAGATATGAGATATGACCAACATGGATAGGCACACACAATGATATGAGATGTGACATACACAGACATGCACACACAAAGATATGAGATATGACTAACATAAACATGCACACAGAGATATGAGATATCACTAGCCCAAACACAAAGATATGACATATGACTAACACAGATACACACTAAGATATGAGATATGACTAAACACATACACACTTAAAGATTTGAGACATGATTAACACGGACACTCCAAGATATGAGATATGACTAACATGACACACACCAAGATATGAGCCATGGCCAGCACACACACACACACAAGCCAAGATATGAGCCTTGGCTAGCAATGAAACACACCAAGAAATGAACCATGTCCAGCACAGAAAGAAAATATCCAGTACACATTAAGGTATCCATATGCTTGGGTTTGTTGTAGTCGGCAGACTCTTCTTAACGTGGGAATCATCGACATACGAGACGCCGGCCCCCACGAACTGTTAACAGATATCGTCCAAACATTGTACGGAGATTTGAGAGTGCAGTCTGACCCGTAGAACGTTCCCTTGCATGAACAGACCCCGGTTGACTGTCCACAGGTGTCGTTGAAACAGTGGTCAGGACATTTGAGAGTGCAGTCTGGCCCGTAGTACGCTTCCTTGCGCGTACAGTCTGCTCTTTCTGTGTCACATATGATGTCACAGCCATCAGAACACGTCTGTTCGCACTGTTGCCCAAAATTACCATCAGGACAAGTGTCATCACAGGTATAGCCAGGATGTTTGCAATGTTGGCATTTTCTGGATTTTCCTCACATAAAGAACTGACACTAAGGCAAGACCCGGAGCAGTCGTGTCCATAAATCCCATGTGAACAGTTGAAGTGACACGTACCGATGATGACGGTGCAGCCTTTGCTACTCCCACCACACACTGTACAAAACGACCAAGAATGCCCGTCCAGACAATAGGTGTCTGTAAATGTTTGCACCTCACACACTGTCAGTGCACTCTCGTCCTGCGAAAAGGTCGGTGAGAACTCAAACTTACTGTGTGCCATTGTCGCTTGTATGGTAACTACAATAGTGTTCACAGAAATATTTGGGTATGGTATATCATTATACTGGAACACTACACCGCCACTGTCAGAGAAAGCCTTTGGAGTGTCATTCTTTACCCGAATCATAGTGCTAGCTCGATGATAAATTCGAATGGTGTGAGTCTTCTGGGACGTGTCAAAGTTAAGATACCAGTAAAAAGAATTGTAAAGTAAAGCAATTCTTTTAAGATCATTCCATGTCTTCCCCATCATCTTCATCTCTGCTTCAATCTGTCTTCTCCAAGAATTCCTTGGTCTTCCTCTTTATCTTTTCCCCTGGGGATTCCAAAAAAGGGCCTGTTGTGTAATACTCTCAGTTGGTTTCCGTAGTGTGTGTCCTATCCATCGCCATCGTCTTCGCTGTATTTCTCTATCCACTGGTATTTGACCGGTACATTTCCATAATTCCACGTTTGTGACTTTGTCCTGCCATTTCCATCCCTTTATTCTGCGCAAGCATCCATTAATGAAAGTCTGTACCTTCGTGATTGTCAATTTTGTTATTCTCCATGTTTCACAGCCATATAATAGAACCGACTTAACATTGGAGTTGAAAATTTGTATTTTTGTATTTAGCCTAATTTCTTTGGATTTCCATATGTTTCCCAGTGCAATGAAAGCTCCTCTTGCTTTTGATATCCTTATTTTGGTATCGTTTTCTGTTCCTCCCTCTTTATCTATATTACTGCCCAGATATATATAAGATTGTACGTCTAGTAGAGGTATTTCTCCTAGTTTTATTTGGTTATTGCCAACTGCATTAATTCTCATAATGTTGGTCTTATCTCTATTAATCTTTAGTCCTAGCTGTTGTGATCTCTCATCTAATATACTCATTTTATCTTGCATCTGTTGGTGGCTGTGTGATAGGAGAGCTAGACAAACATTTATTGGACGAAACAGCACGAATAGTAGTTCCCAGTGGTTATATACTGGGTACAACACAAGTATTCAGCCCTACTGGGAGATACTTGCATTAATAGAAAGGTACAAATATACAATTTATTTGCGGTCTGTGATCGTTACCCTATACTATAGTCATTGAGAACGTCATCGTGTAAGACACTGCTGCAATAGCCAATTTTTTAGTTGGCTGCGTGGCAGTGTGCCACGCGTTCGGCTTCTCGTGGCAAGGCGCGGTGCCACTGAGTACGGGTTCGATCCCACTTCGGACCATATATTGTTCTTCGTTTTTTTCTATTGTTGTTTGTCTGTCAATTTTTCCGAGTGCTAACACATACTTCTTTGTTCTATTATTCCCCGTAAATATTACAGCCTAGCTGCAAAATCATAAAACAGAGAATCTGCGTCAGCTTGACGTCCTTATAAGGACGGATGATGAGGGGTGGCTGTTCAGTCCTTTAGTAGTTGCTGGGTGAACGCCATACAGAGAAAATACGAAAGAGAGAACAAGAGAGACAGAGGGTAGGTAAGAGATAGGTAGATAAGTAGGTATATAGGTGGGAAGAAAAGTACGTAAGTACATAGAGAGGGAGGGAGGTAGGTAGGGAGGTAGGGAGGTAGGTAGGAAAGTATTTATGTAGGCAGGTAGGTAGGAGGGTATTTATGAAGGTCGGTATGGTTGTAGGGAGGTGTTTATATAGGTAGATATGGTTGTAGGAAGGTGTTTATATAGGTAGATATGGTTGTAGGAAGGTGTTTATATATGTAGATATGGTTGTAGGAAGGTGTTTATATAGGTAGATATGGTTGTAGGAAGGTGTTTATATAGGTAGATATGGTTGTAGGAGGGTGTTTATATAGGTAGATATGGTTGTAGGAAGGTGTTTTTATAGGTAGGTATGGTTGTAGGAAGGTTTTTATGTAAGTAGATATGGTTGTAGGAAGATGCTTATATAGGTAGGTATGGTTGTAGGAAGGTGTTTATGTAAGGAGATATGGTTGTAGGAAGGTGTTTATATAGGTAGATATGGTTGTAGGAAGGTGTTTATATAGGTAGATATGGTTGTAGGAAGGTGTTTATATAGGTAGATATGGTTGTAGGAAGGTGCTTATATAGGTAGATATGGTTATAGGAAGGTGCTTATATAGGTAGGTATGGTTGTAGGAAGGTGTTTATGTAAGGAGATATGGTTGTAGAAAGGTGTTTTTATAGGTAGATATGGTTGTAGGAAGGTGTTTTTATAGGTAGGTATGGTTGTAGGAAGGTGTTTTTATAGGTAGATATGGTTGTAGGAAGGTGCTTATATAGGAAGATATGGTTGTAGGAAGGTGTTTATATAATTAGATATGGTTGTAGGAAGGTGTTTATATAGGTAGATATGGTTGTAGGAAGGTGTATATATAGGGATGTAAGGTTGTATGAAGGTATTTACGTAGGTAGGTATGTAGGGTTGAAGTAAGTTATTTATTATAGGTATGTAGGAAGGTATTTATGTAGGCAGATATGTCGGTAGGATTGTATATAGGAAGGTATTTATGTAGGTAAATATGTCGGTAGGATTGTATATAGGAGGGTATTTATGTAGGTAAATATGTCGGTAGGATTGTATATAGGAAGGTATTTATGTAGGTAAATATGTCGGTAGGATTGTATATAGGAAGGTATTTATGTAGGTAAATATGTCGGTAGGAATGTATTTATGTAGGTAAATATGCCGGTAGGATTGTATATAGGAATGTATTTATGTAGGCAGATATGTCGGTAGGATTGTATATAGGAATGTATTTATGTAGGCAGATATGTCGGTAAGATTGTATATAGGAATGTATTTATGTAGGCAGATATGTCGGTAGGATTGTATATAGGAATGTATTTATGTAGGTAAATATGCCGGTAGGATTGTATATAGGAATGCATTTATGTAGGCAAATATGTCGGTAGTATTGTATATAGGAAGGTATTTATGTAGGCAAATATGTCGGTAGAATTGTATATAGGAATGTATTTATGTAGGCAAATATGTCGGTAGAATTGTATATATGAATGTATTTATGTATGCAGATTTGTAGGTAGAGTTGCATATAGGAAGGTATTTATGTATGCAGATTTGTAGGTAGAGCTGTATATAGAAAGGTATTTATGTAGGTATGTAAGAAGATAGATATATGTAGGTAGGGTTGTATATAGAAAGGTATTTATGTATGTATGTAAGAAGATAGATATGTAGGTAGGGTTGTATATAGAAAGGTATTTATGTAGGTATGTAGGAAGATAGATATGTAGGTAGGGTTGTATTTTGGAAGGTATTTGTTTAGGTAATTAGAAAGGTATTTATGTAGGCAGATATGTAGGTATGGTTGTATATTATTATTATATTATATAGCCTTTTAAGATATATATATATATATATATATATATATATATATATATATATATATATATATATATATATATAGTCCTTTCGAGCCGAAGACGGCACATAGGGCAGAACTACAATCTTAAAAACAGAAATCTTGCGTGCCAAAATGGCACATATTGCAGAGATCACTGCTTCTAAAATCTATGGCTCTGTTTCCATAACAATGCTTTTTACAATGACAGCTTGTCAAGCCATCGATCAACCTCCTTAGTCGCCTCTTACGACATGCCTGGAAGGTCACAGTGTCACTATTCTTTACTTCCTACATAATGAGGCCCCGGTAACACACGGGATATGGTTGTATATAGGTAGGTATTTATGTTGGTATGTAGGAAGGTAGATATGTAGGTAGGTAGGCATGTAGTTATGCATTTAGTTAGTAGGAAGGTATGTGGATAGGTAGGTAGATATGTAGGAAGGTATTAATGTAGGTAGGTAGGAGGTTAGGTAGGTATAAACACGTTTCACATCGTTTCATTGAAACATTCAAACAGTGGAAGAAAACAACACTATCATGCACATGATGATGATGTTGCTGAGACAAACAAACAAGTGAGACTGACACACAACACACCTGGTAATCGCCCCTGACTTATCGCTCAGGTTATGCTATCGATCCTGTGTCCGGGGATGTTGTGCTGTGCTGTTAGTACATGGGAACTTTGGTCCCGTTCATGTACAAGCGGTATATCAGACGAGGATAACTGGAGGCTAGCATGTCGGGCAGCGAGTATTTGAGTTAATGCTGTTGTTGAACTGTTAGTGTCGCATTTTAATCTCTCATTAGGTCTCTTCCTCTTTATTTGCTCAAAAGTATTCGTTAACTATCGTCAGGTAGCGTTTGTGATAATTGAACAAAAGCATATAAGGAAACAACAGATAAAATGGTTCGGCCACGTGACAAGGCATAAAGAACAAAACACAACACAACGAGCTTTCAACAAACGTTGTGAGAACACCAGACTCAAGGGTCGACCACGAAAAAGATGGGTCGATGGAATACTAGAAGCACTAGGAAACATAACAGCAGCAGAGGCGAACAGAAGAGCAAAAGACCGCAAATTATATCTCCCCTCGACGCTGGAAGGCAAATGAGGAAGGAAAGAAGAAGAAGAAGGACAAGAGCGACACACTATTCTCCCTCATTAACTGTTTCATATAAGTGAACAAGAGTGACACATTATTCTCCCTCATTAACTGTTTCATATAAGTGAACAAGAGCGACACATTATTCTCCCTCATTAACTGTTTCATATAAGTGAACAAGAGCGACACATTATTCTCCCTCATTAACTGTTTCATATAAGTGAACAAGAGTGACACACTATTCTCCCTCATTAACTGTTTCATATAAGTGAACAAGAGCGACACATTATTCTCCCTCATTAACTGTTTCATATAAATAAGTGAGCAAGAGTGACACATTATTCTCCCTCATTAACTGTTTCATATAAGTGAACAAGAGTGACACATTATTCTCCCTCATTAACTGTTTCATATAAGTGAACAAGAGCGACACATTATTCTCCCTCATTAACTGTTTCATATAAATAAGTGAGCAAGAGTGACACATTATTCTCCCTCATTAACTGTTTCATATAAAGAAGTGAGCAAGAGTGACACATTATTCTCCCTCATTAACTGTTTCATATAAATAAGTGAGCAAGAGTGACACATTATTCTCCCTCATTAACTGTTTCATATAAGTGAACAAGAGTGACACATTATTCTCCCTCATTAACTGTTTCATATAAGTGAACAAGAGCGACACATTATTCTCCCTCATTAACTGTTTCATATAAATAAGTGAGCAAGAGTGACACATTATTCTCCCTCATTAACTGTTTCATATAAGTGAACAAGAGCGACACATTATTCTCCATCATTAACTGTTTCATATAAGTGAACAAGAGCGACACATTATTCTCCCTCATTAACTGTTTCATATAAGTGAACAAGAGCGACACATTATTCTCCCTCATTAACTGTTTCATATAAATGAACAAGAGCGACACATTATTCTCCCTCATTAACTGTTTCATGTAAATAAGTGAGCAATAGTGACACATTATTCTCCCTCATTAACTGTTTCATATAAGTGAACAAGAGCGACACATTATTCTCCCTCATTTCTGCTACCTTTCAGCTCCCTGTGGAGCATAGGTCTTCAACAAACACTTTCCACGTCGTTCTGTTTCTTCCTAATCTTTTAAGATCATTCCATGTCTTCCCCATCATCTTCATCTCTGCTTCTGTCTGTCTTCTCCAAGAATTTCTTGGTGTTCCTCTTTGTCTTTTCCCCTGGAAATTCCAAAAAAGGGCCTGTTGTGTAATACTCTTAGTTGACTTCCGCAGTGTGTGTCCTGTCCAGCACCATCGTCTTCGCTGTATCTCTTTATCCACTGGTATTTGACTGGTACATTTCCATAATTCTATGTTAGCGATTTTGTCCTGCCATTTCTATCATTTTATTCTGTGTAAGCATCCATTAATGAAAGTCTGTACCTTCATAATTGTCAATTTTGTTGTTCTCCATGTTTCACAGCCATATAATACAACTGACTTAACATTGGAGTTGAAAAATAAATTTTATTTTAGTATTTAACCTAATTTCTTTGGACTTTCATATGTTTCCCAGTGTAACAAATGCTCATCTTGCTTTTGATATCCTTATTTTGGTATCATTCTCTATTTCTCCCTCGAATGTTGTCTCCTATAACTGAACAAGATTGACATATTACTTTCCCTCAGATATTGTTTTTAATAACAAGAAGAGTGACAAATTCATCTCCCTCATTTTCTATTTTCTGGAATTTAACCCAAACCATCCCCTTTAAGTTCTGAAGCCATCAAAGCAGACATTAACACCTCTGCCAAGATGCTACATGATCTATTAGATACAATTTGGGAGAGGGAAGAAATACCTAAAGACTGGAGAGAAGGTTATGTGATCAAACTACCAAAGAAAGGAAGTTTACAGGAGTGCACAAATTATAGGGGAATTATGCTACTATCAGTGCCAGGAAAAATATTCAGCAGAATCATTCTGGAGAGACTAAAAGAGGCCATAGAGAAACATTTGAGAGATGAACAAGCAGGTTTTAGGAAGAACAGATCATGTGCTGATCAAATAACTACTCTACGTATAATAGTTGAACAAAGTTTAGAATTAAAATCCCAACTTTATATTGGATTCATAGGTTACGAAAAGGCATTTGATAGTTTAGACAGAAGAATGCTTTGGAAGTTGCTGAGTCATTACGGAATCCCCATAAAGTTTATTAACCTGATAAAAACAATGTATGAAGGAACGAAATGTAGTGTGGTGCATGAAGGACAACTTACAGAAGCATTTGAAATAAGAATAGGAGTAAGGCAGGGATGCCTTCTGTCTCCATTTCTCTTTCTACTGGCCATAGATTGGATTATGAAAATAACTCAAAACAACAGAAATGGAATCCAGTGGTCACTGACCAAACAACTTGATAATTTAGACTTTGCTGATGACATAACTCTCCTATCACACAGCCATCAACAGATGCGGGATAAAATGAGTATATTAGATGAGAGATCACAACAGCTAGGACTAAAGATTAATAGAGATAAGACCAACATTATGAGAATTAATACAGTTGGCAATAACCAAATAAAACTAGGAGAAATGCCTCTACTAGACGTACAATCTTACATATATCTGGGCAGTAATATAGATAAAGAGGGAGGAACAGAAAATGACACCAAAATAAGGATATCAAAAGCAAGAGGAGCTTTCAGTGCACTGGGAAACATATGGAAATCCAAAGAAATTAGGTTAAATACTAAAATAAAAATTTTCAACTCAAATGTTAAGGCGGTCCTATTATATGGTTCTGAAACATGGAGAACAACAAAATTGACAATCACGAAGATACAGACTTTCATTAATGGATGCTTACGCAGGATAAAAGGATGGAAATGGCAGGACAAAATCACTAACATAGAATTATGGAAATGTACCAGTCAAACACCAGTGGATAAAGAGATACAGCGAAGACGATGGCGCTGGATAGGACACACACTACGGAAGCCAACTGATAGTATTACACAACAGGCCCTTTTTTGGAACCCCCAGGGGAAAAGACAAAGAGGAAGACCAAGGAATTCTTGGAGAAAACAGATAGAAGCAGAGATGAAGATGATAGGGAAGACATGGATTGATCTTAAAAGAATGACAAAAAAACAGAACGACGTGGAAAGTATTTGTTGAAGATATATGCTCCACAGGGAGCTGAAAAGGTAGAAGAAGAAGAATACCCCCTTTAAGTAATGTTAGCTATAAATAGAGACACCCTATTTTAAACTGAAACTGGACAAACGTGAAATTGCAACAAAGTACTCGAAAGCCTGATGGTAGCCGTGATAGCTCAGTGGTTAGTGAACTGGACTACAAAGGACAAGAGGTTAGGTTCGAATCTGATTACCGTCTTCCGGGTTCACCCAGCCTTAAATGGGTACCGAATTTTTTTCTGGGAAAGTAAAGCAGCACGGGCGTAATACCGACCACATTACCCCAAAAATCATGTGTCGAAGGTCTATAAAAATGATGGTCACTAACACCATATTCCCTATACGCCACTTGTCGTGACGGGTGTACTTTACTTTACTTTAAGAAGACAGGGGGATATATAATTCTACCTAATTTGAATAAGAACAATGAAAAGTTACGGCTATATAGTTCTACAATAAACAGCGTGTTCATTTTCAAACGGCAGCTTGCACTTGATCCAAGAAAAACAACGAAATCTCAAAAGTTGTCATTATCCCCATCAAATACCGAGCTACCTGGCGAGGGCTGGTCACAAATTTAATCAATAAGTGTCTCATAAACTATTCACGCGGGACTTTAAAAAAGTGCTTTGTGACAGATAAAGCAGATGAGAGCTATATCTGATTACACGATATCTACTCTGCAAAGCCGTGTGTTGAAGTCGTGCATGTGGGAATATCATCACCCAGCTTGAGCTGACGACGGAGTGTATGAATAGATAACTCGTCGCGCTCCAAACCTGGAGAATGTGAGTTCGGTTCCCGATAGGATCAAAAGTTTATTTCTATCGGGGGTTAAATTACAATTCAGACCTGAACACATTGAGATGACTGATCAGGACATGCGGTCTTCATTCTCCGGTTCTATATTTTCTACCCTCCCTCAAACGGGCACAGATAATGCCGAGAGATAGTTTTTTTTCTTTTTTTCTTTTAGCTCAACATCATTAACAAGTACCGGGCCTGCTGGCGTAGGTGACCATGTCTCTCCACATCTTTCGATCTCGACCGTTATTTATCATTTCTGTTGTTGACCTTCTGCCAAGCCATTCTCTTACGCTGTCTGGTATTTTTTCTCTTTGCTTCCCTCTATCTCTTCGTCCCTCAATTTTCTCAGTTATCACAATATATTCCAGCTGTTCCCTTCTCATTCTATCTATCTATTGACCTTTCGAGCCGTAACCGGCCCATAGGGCGTAGACCAAGATACACCTTCTCCTATATGGATTTTTTGTTCTAGCAGTTTTCTTTTAAAGATATTTTATCAAATCTCGCCATCTGTCTCTGTTCTGTGCAAGCAGTTCTATCTCATTGAGGGAGCCGACTCCTGCTGCTCTTGCCTCTCTCATCAATGTTTTTCTCAGTGTCTCCCTGGGTCTTCCTCTTTTTCTTTTACCTGTTGTTTCCCATATGAGGGCTTGCTTTGCTATTCGGTTATTATCTCTTCTCATCACATGTCCAACGTATGACCATCGTCTTTTCTTTATTACTGAAGATATTAGTGGTTGATTGGCGATTTCTCCCTTCTCATTACATGGCCAAAAAAATATGATTGTTTCTTCCTAATATTGGAAATTAGCTCTCTTTTTGCTTTGACCTCTCTCATAACATCTTCATTACTCTTCTTAGCTGCCCATGGTACTCTGAACATTCTTCTGTAAAACTACATTTCTACAGACATCATTGATTTTCTTTTTTGTTGTCCTATTGTCCATGATGCACATCCAAATGTTAAGAGTGACTCTCCGTAACATTTAAGAACTTTTTTGCTTGTTTTAATTGGCAAAAATGGATTGCATAGTATCTTCCTCATTTTTTGGAAAGCTGCTTTTGCCTGAGCAATTCTGCATCTCATCTCTTTTGCACATCTTCCGTCTGATGTTTACAAAGTTCAATATAGTGTTAGTGACCATATTTTCTTTAACCACGGCACATTTTTGGGTGATGTGGTCGGTATCACGCTAGACCTCCTTTACTTCCCTGAAAAATCTCTGGTACCCATTTTTAGAGGCTGGGTGAACCCCGGAGCCTTATCAGTCCGAAATGAAATCCGCCACTGCTGGGGAATTGTAAGTAGAGGATAATAAATGTTGTCAAAAAATACCGTCTCAATCTCTAACAATTTCTCGCCGTCCATTTTCAAAGTGAGACTGGTTAAGCAAGATAAGATGCTGGTTAAAACAAACAAACAAAAACATGGACAAATGCCGAAGACATTTTTTGAGACGGAAAATTATTTCACTAAAATCGGACTATCCTGTGAAATCGGGACATCTGACAACCCTACCTTACGTGAAAAAATAAAAATAAGACGAAAAAGAGAAAGACAAAACAAGGTAGGAGCAAGACATAACATTGTAATAGAGTGACATACAGTGGTACATAAAGTTGTTTTTAAAAAAGAATCAGAACTAAATAAGAGAAAGACAACGTAACGAGAGAAATCCCAAATAGAGTAAAAGAAAGTTAGTACGTAGTAAGAGAAATACGGAATGTAATAATATAAATAGCACAAATTGTAATTACATCTAAAAAAGAAATGAATATAAAAGAGCTGACTGTAAACGGAACAAGACACAGAACATGATAAATACGATATCACAGGTAAAACGAGTTATATAACAAGGTAACAAATATAGGTATGGCAAGAAGTAATTTTAATGTCATGAAAAATATACTAACATCAAAACAAATAACACCAGGGCTTAAACTAAGAATAGCAAAATGTTACATCTTCTCAATATTCCTGTATGGTGCAGAAACATGGACATTAGACAAGAAAACAGAACAGAAAATTGAAGTCTTTGAAATGTGGATTTATAGAAGAATAGGTAGAATTGGATGGAAAGAAAAGAAAACAAACGATGAAGTTTTAAAACAACTAAAAATGAAAAGAGAACTACTAAACACAATTAGAACAAGACAAATTGAATTTTTGGGGCATGTTAAAAGACACAACAGCCTAATAAAAGTAATATTGGAAGGGAAAATACAAGGTAAAAGAGGCAGAGGCAGACAATGTCTAACACGGACGAGTAACATCAAAAGATGGACAAGCCAACCTATGACAATCTGCACCATTAAAGCAAGAGACAGAGCGGAATGGCGCTTCGTGGTAGCCAACATTCGATGCGGAGACGGCACTCAATGATGAATAAATATATCATCGATACTAGCTAGCATTGGTATGTGAGTATCATCTTCTCAAAATAATGATGGTAGGGAAATGGAGAAACTACAACTACAAAAGAACAACGGCGTTGTTTAGAATGTCAGCCGCCTCCACTTCCGCTCCCTTCTCGCGGTATGAGTAATCTGCTTCTTACTGCAGCTGTCGCCGCACGGTGTCGCGTTGTGACTGCATTCCTGGTGTAGCCAGCCATATTCATGCAACATCGTTATCATAACAGAGATGATAAATGCTGATGATTATATCGTCAGATCTCTCTGCATTTGTATCTGTCTTTGGCAGTTCCTTGCAGCTAGTATAAGTACGAATATAAGTGGTAGATAATATAAGTGGTAGAGAATATAAGTGGTATAGAATATAAGTGGTAGAGAATATAAGTGGTAGATAATATAAGTGGTATAGAATATAAGTGGTAGAGAATATAAGTGGTAGAGAATATAAGTGGTAGAGAATATAAGTGGTATAGAATATAAGTGGTATAGAATATAAGTGGTATAGAATATAAGTGGTAGAGAATATAAGTGGTAGAGAATATAAGTGGTAGAGAATATAAGTGGTAGAGAATATAAGGTGGTAGAGAATATAAGTGGTAGAGAATATAAGTGGTAGATAATATAAGTGGTAGAGAATATAAGGTGGTAGAGAATATAAGTGGTAGAGAATATAAGTGGTAGAGAATATAAGTGGTAGAGAATATAAGTGGTAGAGAATATAAGGTGGTAGAGAATATAAGTGGTAGAGAATATAAGTGGTAGAGAATATAAGTGGTAGAGAATATAAGTGGTAGAGAATATATGGTGGTAGATAATATAAGTGGTAGAGAATATAAGTGGTAGAGAATATAAGTGGTAGAGAATATAAGTGGTAGAGAATATAAGTGGTAGAGAATATAAGTGGTAGAGAATATAGGTGGTAGAGAATATAAGTGGTAGAGAATATAAGTGGTAGAGAATATAAGTGGCAGAGAATATAAGGTGGTAGAGAATATAAGTGGTAGAGAATATAAGTGGTAGAGAATATAAGTGGTAGAGAATATAAGTGATAGAGAATATAAGGTGGTAGATAATATAAGTGGTAGAGAATATAAGTGGTAGAGAATATAAGTGGTAGATAATATAAGTGGTAGAGAATATAAGTGGCAGAGAATATAAGGTGGTAGAGAATATAAGTGGTAGAGAATATAAGGTGGTATAGAATATAAATGATAGAGAATATAAGTGGTAGAGAATATAAGTGGTAGAGAATATAAGTGTTAGAGAATATAAGTGGTAGAGAATATAAGTGGTAGAGAATATAAGTGGTAGAGAATATAATAAGTGGTAGAGAATATAAGTGGTAGAGAATATAAGGTGGTAGAGAATATAAGGTGGTAGAGAATATAAGTGGTAGAGAATATAAGGTGGTAGAGAATATAAGTGGTAGATAATATAATAAGTGGTAGAGAATATAAGTGGTAGAGAATATAAGGTGGTAGAGAATATAAGTGGTAGAGAATATAAGTGGTAGAGAATATAATAAGTGGTAGAGAATATAAGTGGTAGAGAATATAATAAGAGGTAGAGAATATAAGTGGTAGAGAATATAAGTGGTAGAGAATATAAGTGGTTGCACCAAGCATTTCATCAGCAGAGCCATATCTATGGAATGTTAATCTGACATTGTTCTTGAATGATGTCCAAGTTAATGAGACATCAGAATCTGTGGCGGCAGCTACAAGAAGGGAGCGGAGAACATCAAGTTCTGCTGCTATAAAGGAGACTTGCCTTGCTATCCTAGAATTGCCTTAAATGGGATCACTGTAGTTGAAAACTTCTCCTCTTGTGTAAACTACACATTCACATCTAAGAGTGAATCAGTGAAGGTAACAAAATCATATTCTCTCTGTGGGTTTTACTAACTACAGGTCATGTGGCTTTTGTTGGATTGGAAATGATAACTTACCACCACTGTGTGTCTATATGTTTGGAATTGGAGTCATCAATGACGGCCTAACATCATCAAGTGCTATGACGATCATCATTTTCGGGAGGACGTGAACTCCCATGGTATATGGTGGATAGGCGGCAGGAACCATTGAAGGCTATGTCTGAAAAGTGTTCCTTGTTGCAGTTTCCTCATATTCCAAGTCCGGCTTGTTGCAGGAGCTACTGAGTTAAGTGCTCTGTGCACACCGTGAGCTGTGTGTCTCATCCGTTTTGATCCTACTTCGATATCCCGCTTGTTTACGATGAATGATGATATCGTATGACAGGGAACAGTTGACTGAGCTCACTTTCTGCGCGGTTTCGCCTTATGTCTTTTGGCGTGTGCTGAGACTGCTACGATGGGGACTACAGTTACCTTTCTTTGTTTTGGAGATGAATTAGTAATTCGGATGATTCCACTGGCACGGGCGGTTGAGCAATTATGGATTTTAATTCGTTTGCTGTGATACCGAGGCCTTCCATAACCAATAACCAATAACCAATAAGTGGTAGAGAATATAAGTGGCAGAGAATATAAGGTGGTAGAGAATATAAGTGGTAGAGAATATAAGGTGGTAGAGAATATAAGTGGTATAGAATAAAGAGGTGGTAGAGAATATAAGTGGTAGAGAATATAAGTGGTAAAGAATATAAGTGGTAGAGAATATAATAAGTGGTAGAGAATATAAGTGGTAGAGAATATAATAAGTGGTAGAGAATATAAGATGTAGAGAATATAAGTGGTAGAGAATATAAGTGGTAGAGAATATAAGGTGGTAGAGAATATAAGTGGTAGAGAATATAAGTGGTAGAGAATATAATAAGTGGTAGAGAATATAAGTGGTAGAGAATATAATAAGTGGTAGAGAATATAAGTGGTAGAGAATATAATAAGTGGTAGAGAATATAAGTGGTAGAGAATATAAGTGGTAGAGAATATAAGTGGTAGAGAATATAAGTGGTAGAGAATATAAGGTGGTAGAGAATATAAGTGGTAGAGAATATAAGGTGGTAGAGAATATAAGTGGTATAGAATATAAGGTGGTAGAGAATATAAGTGGTATAGAATATAAGGTGGTAGAGAATATAAGTGGTATAGAATATAAGGTGGTAGAGAATATAAGTGGTAGAGAATATAAGTGGTATAGAATATAAGTGGTAGAGAATATAAGTGGTAGAGAATATAAGTGGTAGAGAATATATTAAGTGGTAGAGAATTTAAGTGGTAGAGAATATAAGTTGTAGAGAGGCTACGATTGTTGAATGAGTGTTAAACATTGTTGGGCAATGAGTAAGTGTTGACTCTTATGAAAAGGAGATTTTACAGATTTTACTTCAGCGCTACAGCACCTGAATGATCCTAAAGAAGCAATAATCAAATAACAATAACTTCTGGGCATGCAGGAAAGATAACTTCATAGATTCTCTTCTTCTGTTTCTTTCCTTCCTCACTTGACTTTTGGCGTCGAGAGGAATCACAATTTGTGGGTTTTCTCTCTTTTGGTCTCCTCTGCTACTGTTATGTTTCCTAGTGTTTATAATATTTCATCAATCCAACTTTTTTTCGTGGACGGCTCTTGGGTCTGGTGTTCTCGTAACGTTTATTGAAGGCTCGTTGTGTAGCTGTTTGATCTTTCTGCCTTATCACGAAGCCAAACCATTGTATTTGTTTGTTTGTTTCTTTATGTTCTCTATACCGGGGTCTATTCCTAGCTTTTTTCTCAGTTCTTCATTTCTGATCTTATCTCTCAGACTGTTTCTTGTCATTCGTCTATCACATATTATCTGTTCTTTCCTTATATATTCTGTGGCAGGGGCTATTCCTAGCTTTTTTCTCAGTTCTTCATTTCTGATCTTATCTCTCAGGCTGTTTCCTGTCATTTCTAACACATTTCATCTCAGTAGAGGTTATTTTTTTTAATTGTTATGCATCTAGGGTCCAGGTCTGGCATTAGTAGTACAATGTCGGGATGAAGATTGTATTGTATAGTGCCCGTTTTGCCTCTAGAGTTATTTCGTTGTTGGACAATAGTGGAGATAGCTGCAAATTGATTTCACAAGCTTTGTTGCCTTGTTGGAAATATACCATAGTGATCATTCTACATCTCAATGTTAACCTCCAATGGTAGATATACAACAGAGGTGAGATGCAGAATGGTACAGGCAAAAGCAGCTTTCCAAAAAATGAGGAAGATACTAAGCAAACTATTTTTCACAAAAATAAAACAAGAAAAAGAATTTTTTTTTTTATGTTGTGTAGAGCCAGTCCTAATATATGAATGTTAATAATGGACAATGCAACAACAGACAAGCAAATCGCTAGAGGCTATAGAAGTGTGGTTTTACTGAAGAATGTTGGAGAATACCATGGACAGCTAAGAAGAGTAATGAAAACGTTCTGAAAGAGGCCAAAGCAATGAGAGAACTAATATCCAATATTAGGAAGAAACAATCATCATTTTTTATAGGTACATTTGACCACACCTCATCCACTGCCTGTGAAAACCGCCTAAGATAAGATGGCAGGACATTGTGGCCAGATACATTTGACCACACCTCATCTACTGCCTGTGAAAACCGCCTAAGATAAGATGGCAGGACATTGTGGCCAGGTACATTTCACCACACACAATCAGGCATAAACACTTAACAGCAGAGAACGCGGCAGGGGAAATAATCAGTGTTCTAACAGCTTAACTGAGAGCCTGATTCAATAATCTCCCTTTACACAATCTTCATTCTATTTGTACGGGAATCTTCAAACGTTTAGGGGCTGCTTTTGTCCATATTAGGATCATCTTCCTTGCACACTGGACGACTATATAGGTGCTCCATTATTTCTCGGAAAATTAGTGGAGAATCTTGATCCACGTGCACGAACTCCGTAGCAACGCGTGGGATCCACGTGGTCGGTTGGTTTCTGCTGATAATTTTGCCCGGGCAGCGGCACATATTTATGGCTTATTCTTTTCAATTTTAACTGCTAAGGGTTTTAACGTGCGCGAGTGCACATGAGACTACTTACTACTTCTACCTTTCAGCTCCTGTGGAGCATAGGTCTTCAACAAACACTTTCCAAGTCGTTCTGTTTCTTGCTATTCTTTTAAGATCATTCCATGTCTTCCCCAACTTCTACAACTGGACTACAAAGGACAAGGGGTAGGGTTCGATACCAACCGACGGCTTCCGGGTTCACCCAGGCTTAAATGGGTACCGGATTTTTTTTCTGGGAAAGTAAAGCGGCCCACGCGTAATACCTACCACATTACCCCAAAAATCATGTGTTGAAGGTCTGTAAAATATAAGGTCACTAACACCATATTCCCTATACGCCACTTGGCGTGACGGGGGTACTTTAGTTTTTTACTTTTGTTGTGGTTAAACCCGAGTCATCTCTGACAATCCTCTAGACTACTCACCGTTGGTATCTGACGTAATGATGTAAAGTTCTTAGCTCACTACCAAAAGATAGCTATGGTTATGGTAAGTGGAAGGTCCCGGTATCACTGTAAACGAATGGAAATCCATAATTGTGCAACCGCCCGCCACAGTGGAAACATCAAAATTAACATCTCATCAAATATCCAAACAAAGAAAGGCAGTTGCAGTGCTCATCGTATCAGATGCAGCACATGTCAAAAGACATAAGGCGTTCCCGCACCGAATTGAACGCATCTGAATTGTCCTTCGTTATACGATATCAGCATTCATCGAAAGGAATCTGAATGTAGGAGCACTATCTAGATGCAACACACAGCTCACGGTGTGCACAGAGCACTTCTTTGTAGCTCCGGCAGGAAGCCGGACTTGGAATATGATGGAACTGCAACAAGGAACATTTTTCAGACAGTGACTCAGCGGTTCCCAGTCGCCTATCCGCTATATTGACCGGAAGTCCAACCAAAAAATAATAGGTTCGAACCATGCTTTAGAGCACCCGGGGATTCTTCCAGTGACCCGACCTCCCTTTTATTTCAAAACATATGAGATCTTGCACTTAGTCCTATCAGAGAGAGAAGATAGAAAGGAAATTACACGTGTAAAAGAACCCTTAACAGCTACAAATAGCATTAAAATAAGCTGTATACCGCTGTCAGCAGAAATTTATTTTAAATAAAAACAAGAGTATATTTTCTACAAACTTTTGTAATATCTAAGCAACTTTATCAAATACGATGGTGTCGTCACGGGGGCCACGGAGATCATGGTCTCTGCAGAGATATTGTTATGTTATCAGTAAAGGGGATGGAAATATTAACAGAGATTGTCAGAGCATAGAAATGTCAGGCCTACCAGAAAAAAAAACACGAAAAAAGAGACACGGACATCGAAACACTGATTACTGTCGATCATAGAGCTAGTAGTGGGGTGTGGTAAACACTCCAAGGTATGGTGACAGCTTTACAAGGAATGATCCAGTAGTGGGGTGTGGTAAACACTCCAAGGTATGGTGACAGCTTTACAAGGAATGATCCAGTAGTGGGGTGTGGTAAACACTCCAAGGTATGGTGACAGCTTTACAAGGAATGATCCAGTAGTGGGGTGTGATAAACACTCCAAGGTATGGTGACAGCTTTACAAGGAATGATCCAGTAGTGGGGTGTGATAAACACTCCAAGGTATGGTGACAGCTTTACAAGAAATGATCCAGTAGTGGGGTGTGGTAAACACTCCAGGGTATGGTGACAGCTTTACAAGGAAGGAACACAACACAATACTAACGTTTCGGCCTGTGACCTTCTTCAGAGTACAGGGACAACGACAACAAACGGTGAAGCACAATTATCTATAACTACATGTTAGATGATCAGACGGAGGAAGAGGTGGACAGAGAGAGGAAAGTAAGATGTTGAAATAGGAGAGGAGGCTACATGAGGGGAGGTAGGATGAGCGTCCAGATACATATATAAAATAGAAAGATTAGATAATGAGGGAGAGACTAAAGAGAAGAACGTAAATTGTAAAACAGGCAGAGACGTCAGTATTGTGTTGTGTTCCTTCCTTGTAAAGCTGTCACCATACCTTAGAGTGTTTATCACACCCCACTACTGGCTCCATGTTACCAGCTTTACCGCAGCATTGCAATTATTTGCCTGTTCCGTACTGCCGAACACTTCAGGGACGTAACCCATCGCTGGGATCTCTCATGAAAAATGTCTTCACTATCTCATATTTCGTGATCGCAATGCACAATAAAAACAAGTGGGGCAATATTAAAACAAGTCAATCAATTTAAATATCTGAGAACGATGTTAACCTCAGATGGTTGTTGTACAACAGATGTGAGATGTAGAGCAGGCAAAAGCAGCTTTCAAAAAAATGAGGAAGATACTATGCAATCCTTTTTTGACAATAGAAACAAGAAAAAAGAGTTCTTAAATGTTACGTAGAGCCAGTCTTAACATATGGATGTGAATCATGGACAATAGGACAACAGACAAGAAATGTCCGGAAGCTGTAGAAATGTGGTTTTACAGAAAAATGTTGAGAATACCATGGAGAAGTAAGAAGAGTAATTAAAACGTTCTGAAAGAGACCAAAGCAAAAAGATAGCTAATTTCTAATATTAGGAAGAAATAATTAATGTTTTGGTCATGAAATCAGAAGGAAACAGATGGAATATATTGTAACAACTGGGAAAGTTGAGGGACGAAGTGATTGAGGAAAGCAAAGAGAAAAGATACCAGACAGCTTAAGAGAATGGCTTGGCAGAAGGTCAACAACAGAAATGATAAATAACTGTCGAGATCAACATTTGTGGAGAGACATCATCACCTACTCCAGCAGGCACGGTATTTGATGATGATGATGATGATGATGATGATGATGATGATGATGATGATGATGATGATGATGAAGATGATGAACAAAATAAAAATTGCAACAAATATTGTTACAACAACAAAGAAAATAAAGGTATATTAAATAGTGTTACCGTGCTGAATTCGGATGTGTCGGTCCGGTCCGAAAGGCGCAAATATCACAGTTATACTGTAAACAACACAACGCAGACACGCCCACTTAACGCCCTTTTAAGAGCGGATGACGAAGAGGCGTACTCCTTTAATCATCGGGAGAACGTGTAGCAAGCAAATAATATTATTACTCGTTGGCAAAGAAAAAAAAGTTGTATTAAATAATATTCATCATCATGTGCCATACCAGTTGGCGTAGGCGATCATGTCCTTCCATGATCATCTTTCTACAGTGCATCATTTCAGTTCTATTGACGGTTTTATATGCCATAAGACCAAGCTATCTAATATTTTCTCTCTTTAAATATGTTATACTCTCTCTCTCTCTCTCTCTCTCTCTCTCTCTCTCTCTCTCTCTCTCTCTCTCTATTTTAATTATTCTTTCTTCTTATTTTTATTATCATCATCATCATCGAGTGCCGTCTCCGCAACGAAGGTTGGCTACCATGGAGCGCCATTCTGCTCTATCTCTTGCTTTGATGGTGCAGGTTGTCATAGGCTGATTTGTCAATCTTTTGATGTTACTCGTCCATGTTAGCCTTGCTCTGCCTCTACCTCTTTTACCTTGTATTTTCCCCTCCAGGAATACTTTTAGTAGGCTGTTGTGTATTTTAACATGGCCCAAAAATCGCATTTGTCTTGTTTGAATTGTGTTTAGTAGTTCTCTTTTCATTTTTAGTTGTTTTAAGACTTCATCGTTTGTTTTCTTTCCCTTCCATCCAATTCTACCTATTCTTCTATATACCCACATTTCAAAGACTTCAATTCTCTGTTCTATTTTCTTGTCTAATGTCCATGTTTCTGCACCATATAGGAATATTGAGAAGATGTAACATTTTGCTATTCTTAGTTTTAGCCATGGTGTTATTTGTTTTGATGTTAGTATGTTCTTCATGGCATTAAAATTACTTTTTGCCATTCCTATTCTTTTGTTTATTTCAGTTGTACATTTTCCATCACTGGTTATAGTATGTCCAAGGTAGTTGTAGTTCTGAACTGTCTCCAGGTCTATTATTTCAACTTTGATATCCACTTGTGGGTTTTGAGTATTTTCTTTGTTTATGATCATAGTTTTAATCTTTTTGATATTCATATCTGGTCCATATTTTTTGCTTGTCATGTTTATTTCATTAAGTAATTGTTGTAGATCTTTATGACTTTCTGATTATTATTATATAATATTATTATTTCTCTCTTTAAATAATAGTATTAATCGTTAACAAAAAAGGGAATATTATATAACATCGTTACCCGTTAACCCAAAAAAAAAAGTTACATCAAATAACATTGTTACCTGTTTAAAAAAAAAATAAAAGTTAGATTAAATTACATCATTACCTGATAACAAAGAAAAGGCAGGTTATATTAAATAGCACCTTTACATTATAACAAAGGACAGAAAGGTTATATTAAATAGCACCTTTACATTATAACAAAGGACAGAAAGGTTATATTAAATAGTTATAACAAAGGACAAAAGGTTATATTAAATAGTATAGAAAGGATTAAATAGCACCTTTACATTATAACAAAGGACAGAAAGGTTATATTAAATAGACCAATAGAAAAGGACAGAAAGGTTATATTAAATAGCACCTTTACATTATAACAAAGGACAGAAAGGTTATATTAAATAGCACCATTACATTATAACAAAGGACAGAAAGGTTATATTAAATAAAAACAACATTATAACAAAGGACACAAAAATGTTATAACAATGAATGTTATCACTCACCCGTGTTGGAGAAATCCTGGACCTACACCCGGACCTCTGGCACAGGCTTGAATTAGCGTCTGACGATTGAAAGCAAGAAAAACATCACGAAAGAGTGAACAAAGACACAAACAATTCATCGTAAAATTGACAGTAAATAAACAACATAATTAGATTAGAGTTAGGGCGGTCTGGATACTGAATACAAAATGCATTGTTTTTTTCTGACGTTCGTAAGAAAAGAAAAGAAAAATGAAAGAAGGATAAACTGATCAAGGTAAAGGTAAAGTACGAGACTTGATTCGGCGTTTTAGCACGCGAGTTTTCACCAATATGTGCTTGGCCGGCTATCCAGAAATGTTCGGAGACTTCTGGGTAGTGTCGCTTCAAGCATTGTAACTCACGATGAGGGGCTCAAGAGAGAGAGAGAAATAAAGACGAATAAGAATATGAGATGGTTGTAGTATATCATGGACAATCTGGAATTGACTGCCGGACATGTCGTGGTGAGGCGGCATTCCTCATCTTCCCCAGAGTACTACCCTATTACCCATTTTTTACAGTGGCCTGATCGACCGCGGGGATATTTTTTTTCCACCGACGAGTACAACTCACAATGCTTCCAGCGGGAATAGAACATGGGTTGTCTAAACGTCGGTTGCCCAGTCGGGTGGTTTTCACATATAGGCTACCGACGCCCCTAAATAGGCTATCGAGGGCTCCCAACTAGGCTACCGAAGCCCCCTACAAGGCTACCGAGGCCCCCAACTAGGCTGCCGAGGCCCCTTACTAAGCTTCTGAGATCCCCAACTAGGCTACCGAGGCCCCCAACTAAGCTACTGATATCCCCAACTATGCTACCAAGGCCCCCAACATGGCTACCGAGGCCCCCAACTAAGCTACTGCGATCCTCAACTAGGCTACCGAGGCCCCCAACTAAGCTACTGATATCCCCAACTATGCTACAAAGGCCCCCAACTAAGCTACTGAGATCCTCATCTAAGCTACCGAGGCCCCTTAACTAGGCTACCGAGGCCCTCAACTAGGCTACCGAGGCCCCCAACTAGGCTACCAAGGCCCCCAACTAAGCTACTGAGATCCCCAACGAAGCTACCGAGGCCTCCAACTAAGCTACTGAGATCCCCAACTAAGCTACCGAGGCCCCCAACTAAGCTACCGTGATTACAAACTAGGCTACCGAGGCCCCCAACTAAGCTACTGAGATCCCCTACTAAGCTACCGAGGCCCCCAACTAGGCTACCGAGGCCTCCCAACTAGGCTACCCGGCCCCCAACTAAGCTACCGAGATCCCCAACTAGGCTACCGAGGCCCCCAACTAAGCTACCGAGATCCCCAACTAGGCTACCCGGCCCCCAACTAAGCTACCGAGATCCCCAACTAGGCTACCGAGGCCCCCAACTAAGCTACTGAGATCCCCTACTAAGCTACCGAGGCCCCCAACTAGGCTACCGAGGCCTCCCAACTAGGCTACCGAGGCCCCCAACTAAGCTACTGAGATCCCCTACTAAGCTACCGAGGCCCCCAACTAGGCTACCCAGGCCTCCCAACTAGGCTACCGAGATCCCTAACTAGGCTACCGAGGCCTCCCAACTAAGGGGTTAATTTATTGACAATAACAAAAGATCTTTTGTCAATATCGACAGATCTAGTGACAATAAAAACATATTTATTGACAATAACAAAAGATCTTTTGTCAATATCGACAGATCTAGTGGCAATAAAAACATATTTATTGACAATAATAAAAGATCTTTTGTCAATATCGACAGATCCAGTGGCAATAAAAACATATTTATTGACAATAACAAAAGATCTTTTGTCAATATCGACAGATCTAGTGGCAATAAAAACATATTTATTGACAATAACAAAAGATCTTTTGTCAATAACAACAGATCTATTGGCAATAATAAAAGATCTAGTGGCAATAAAAACAAATTTATTGACAATAATAAAAGATCTTTAAGTCGTTAATGAAATATCTTTTGTTAATAATAAAAGATCTATTGTCAATAATAAAAGATCTATTGTCAATAATATAAGATCTATTGTCAATAATATAAGATCTATTGTCAATAATATAATATCTATTGACAATAATAAAAGATCTTTTGTCGTTAATGAAATATCTTTTGTAAATAATAAAAGATCTATTGTCAATAATATAAGATCTATTGTCAATAACGGACAAACTGGACAGAAAATGATACCACAATAAGGATATCAAAAGCAAGAGGAGTTTTTGTTGCACTGGGAAACATATGGAAGTCCAAAGAAATTAGGTTAAATACAAAAATAACAATTTTCAACTCCAATGTAAAGTCAGTCCTATTATATGGCTGTGAAACATGGAGAACAACAAAATTGACAATCATGAAGATACAGACTTTCATTAATGGATGCTTATGCAGGATAAAAGGATGGAAATGGCAGGACAAAATCACTAACATAGAATTATGGAAATGTACCAGTCAAATACCCGTGGATAAAGAGATACAGCGAAGACGATGGTGCTGGATAGGACACACACTGCGGAAGACAACTGTGAGTATTACACAATAGGCCCTTTTTGGAATCTCCAGGGGAAAAGACAAAGAGGAAGACCAAGGAATTATTGGAGAAGACAGACAGAAGCTGAGATGAAGATGATGGGAAGACATGGATTGATCTTAAAAGAATGGCAAGAAATAGAACAGATTGGAAAGTGTTTGTTGAAGACCTATGCTCCACTGGGAGCTAAAAAGGAAGAAGAAGAATACCAAGATGATAGAAGACACGTAAAAAGAAAATGGTTTTATGACGGTCACACAACTCAAACTGAGAGTGACGCACTGTGCGGCGAAACGTATAGAAAGAGTTAATCAATTAAGAATTCTTCACTTTAATGTACAGCCAGTCTTGATATTTGGAAGTGAATAATGGACAAGTAAACAACGAACAAGAAAATCGTTGGATCCACAAGATATCTGGTTTTACATAAGAGGAAAGACTTTAGCTGAAAGTACAAAGAAAAACAAAAATGTCATTTCTGAAACAAGGATGGAAGAAAGTCATTTTAGTCAAGAGATGTGTACAGCACTATTGAAATATAAGGGGGGGGGGGAACTCGATAGCCTAGTTGGAAAAACAACCCGACTGGGCTACTGACGTTCGGACATCCCGTGTTCGATTCCCGCTGGAAGCAGTGTGTTTGTACTAGTGGTTGCAAAAAAAAAAAATACCCCCGCGGTCGACCCAGCCGCTGGCAGAAATGGGCACCAGGGTATAGTACTCTGAGAAGGTGAGGAATGCCGCCTCACATCGTGAGTTTCGATGCTTGAAGCGACACCATCCAGAAGTCTCCGAACACATCTGGATAGACGGCCGAGCACATCTGGGTGGAAACTCGCGTGCTAAGACGCTGGTTCAAGTCTTGTACTTCACCTTTATTTTTTACTTTACTACTGGAATATATTGTGACAGCTGGAAAAAAATGATGGAAGAAGAGACAGATGGGACTGCTTCCAGATACTTTAGAAGATTGGTTATGCACAAAGTTACATAAATGATGATCAACGATAGAGATAGAAGGTTATGGAGATGCATGATCGCCTGGGCAGTAGGTACGGTAGTTCCTGATGATGATGAACAGTTCATACTATGTCCCGCCTACTCCGACTTTCAAGATGCGCTCGCCATCATGTGTTTATAGCTTCACAACAAAGAAGTGCATCAAACTGCCAACCAATCAAACTTAAAGGTCAAAGGTCTAGTACGAGACTTGAACCGGCATCTTAGCACGCGAGTCTCCACCCATATGTCCTCGGCCGCCTATCTTGAAGTGTTCGAAGACTTCTAGATAGTGACGCTTCAAGCATCGAAACTCATGATGCGAGGCGGCATTCCTCACCTCCCCAGACTTCTACCCTGGTACTCATTTCTGCCAGCGGCTGGGTAGACCGCGGGGATATTCTTTTTCCAACCACGAGCAAGTACCGGGCCTGCTGGCGTAGGTGATCATGTTTCTCCACAACTTTCGATCTCGACATTTATCATTTCTGTTGTTGACCTTCTGCCAAGCCATTCTCTTAAGCTGTCTGGTATATTTTCTCTTTGCTTCCCTCTATCTCTTCGTCCCTCAATTTTCCCAGTTGTTACAATATATTCCAGTTGTTCTCTTCTCATTACATGGCCAAAAAATGATGATTATTTCTTCCTAATATTGGAAATTAGCTCTCTTTTTGCTTTGACCTCTTTCAGAACGTTTTCATTACTCTTCTTAGTTGTTCATGTATTCTCAACATTCTTCTGTAAAACCACATTTCTACAGACTCCATTAATTTTCTTGTCTGTTGTTCTATTGTCCATGATTCACACTCATATGTTAAGACTGGCTCTACATAACATTTAAGAACACTTTTTCATGTTTCTATTGTCATTCTTTCCAGTCTAGGCCATTGTTTTTTATGGTTTCCGTAGCTAGAAACAGAGATTCTTTCAGACGGGCTGTGATGAGTGTAATATATACTTAGACATTGTCTCTACTTCTCTCTGTTTAGGCCACTTGTGTGATTAAGTGTTTCAGTGGGTAGAGGCACAGAGTCTTTCATACGGGCTATAGTTTTAACGTTCTATGAGAGATCTGGCTAGAGACAGAGATTCTTTCATACGGGCTATAATTGTAACGTGCTGTGGTAGATCTGTTTATAAACAGATTCTTTTAGATGGGCTGTGATGAAAATAATGTTGTGTGGGAGATGTGGGTAAAACAGAAGAGATTATGTTCGACGGGTTGTGATGATTTCAAAGTTCTATGTGAGATTTTGCTAGAGACAGAAACGATTCATTGCGAGAGCCTGTATGGGTGCAACGATCTGCTAAGGGCATGAAACCTGACGATGATGAAGTTCAAACATGAAAATAATTATTATAATACTCTGGCAATCAACATTTTTATTGATTACAAGCGACGATCAAGAGTTAATAATCGTGTTCTCATCTTAAACTTCAACTACATGGCATCGTCTAAAAATGACTAAACAATGATATCAGCCTTCTTCCGCCCATCTGTGAGTATGTTAAAGGTTATATCAGCCTTCTTCCGCCCATCTGTGAGTATGTTAAAGGTTATATCAGCCTTCTTCCGCCCATCTGTGAGTATGTTAAAGGTTATATCAGCCTTCTTCCGCCCATCTGTGAGGATGTTAAAGGTTATATCAGCCTTCTTCCGCCCATCTGTGAGGATGTTGAAGGTTATATCAGCCTTCTTCCGCCCATCTGTGAGGATGTTAAATGTTATATCAGCCTTCTTCCACCCATCTGTGAAGATGTTAAAGGTTATATAAGCCTTCTACCGCCCATCTGTGAAGATGTTAAATGTTATATCGGCCTTCTTCCACCCATCTGTGAAGATGTTAAAGGTTATATCAGCCTTCTACCGCCCATCTGTGAGGATGTTAAAGGTTATATCGGCCTTCTTCCGCCCATCTGTGAAAATCTTAAAGGTTATATCAGCCTTCTTCCGCCCATCTGTGAGGATGTTAAATGTTATATCAGCCTTCTTCCGCCCATCTGTGAAGATGTTAAAGGTTATATCGGCCTTCTTCCGCCCATCTGTGAAGATGTTAAAGGTTATATCAGCCTTCTTCCGCCCATCTGTGAAGATGTTAAAGGTTATAGGAGCCTTTTTCCGCCCATCTGTGAGGATGTTAAAGGTTATATCGGCCTTCTTCCGCCCATCTGTGAGGATGTTAAAGGTTATATCAGCCTTCTTCCGCCCATCTGTGAAGATGTTAAAGGTTATAGGAGCCTTTTTCCGCCCATCTGTGAGGATATTAAAGGTTATATCAGCATTTCTTTAAGACCGTGTTCCGCTTCCCCTCCACCTACTCCCCCAGGAAGTTCAGGGGTATCGTCACAGGGGGGTCAGCAAAGGCTTGAAGAATCAAATATTTTGGATAGAAAAAACGAATCAATGAGAGCACAAAATAAAATAAATCCTGGGGATCCGCGAATACAAAACATATTTAATGGGGGTCCAGGGTAATGGAAAGTTTGAGAATCGTTGGGTTAGATACTACTTCAGAAACTTTGAAAACTAGAAAAGACAGAATAATAATAAAAACATTGAAAATAGACTTACATCAATCAGCGCTCAGTAATACAGCCAGAATGTGTTTTATTAATTTGAAATAAAAGTGAAAACACTTGTAGATTACCAAACACACATACTCGGAATAAATAGTCCTTACAACCACACCGAAAGAGCACACTGAGAAGCGCAATCTATTCAAATGTCCTTATCTACAAATTCACAACGTATTCTTTGTGCCACTTCGGCAAGGGAATGTAGAAAACAACAGGCTTCGTCTCCACACATGGGGCCGTTCTCACACTCCTGTCCCATTTAAAACCTGGAACAATATGCTAATGTCTGCACCTGATTGACCCACATCGAAATATTCTGAAGCTAGTCTGATTTAACATTTTAAAAATATATAATTATTACGGCTGCGAATGATGGATAATATCTCAAACATCTTCATCATCAAGTACCGGGTCTACTGGTGTAGGTGATCATGTCTCTCCACAACTTTCGATCACGACATTTATGTATCATTTCTGTTGTTGACCTTCTGCCAAGCCATTCTCTTAAGCTGTCTGGTATTTTTTCTCTTTGCTTCCCTCTATCTTTTCGTCCCTCAATTTTCCCAGTTGTTACAATATATTCCAGCTGTTCCCTTCTCATTACATGGCCAAAATATGATGATTGTTTCTTCCTAATATTGGAAATTAGCTCTCTTTTTGCTTTGGCCTCTTTCAGAACGTTTTTATTACTCTTCTTAGCTGTCCATGGTATTCTCAACATTCTTCTGTAAAACCACATCTCTACAGACTCCCGTGTTTTTCTTGTCTGTTGTCCTATTGTCCATGATTCACATCCATATGTTAAGACTGGATCTAAATAACATTTAAGAACACCTTTTCTTGTTTCTATTGTCAAAAATAGATTGCTAGTATCTTCCTCATTTTTTGGAAAGCTGCTTTTGCCTGAGCCATTCTGCATCTCACCTCTTTTGTACATCTTCCGTCTGAGGTTAACAAAGCTCCCAAATATTTAACTTCATTTACCTGTTTTAATATTGTTCCACGTGTCTTTATTTTGCACTGAGATGATGTCTTTTTCTTTGTTGTTACCATTACTTCTGTCTTTCTGCATTTAAGTCCTTTATTTTTGCTTTCTTTCACTATAATGTCTAATATTTCTTGTAACTCATTTTCACTCTTAGCGATTAAGATTGCATCATCAGCATACCTTTACCAACTGCGCAAACAGTGATGAAGAAAACCGATTAATTCGAAACAAAATGGTAAAGAAAAATCTGAAAGAAACCTTTGATAATGAGAAGGAGCAATAAGATATATTAAAATATTTAAACATTTAAAAAAAAAACTGGCTTTTGGACACCATTTTACAGAGAAAATTAAATTACGATGATCGTGTCAAAAGACACAAGTAGCTGGAGATAAAAATAATAGAAGGTATGGGCAACGCATTAAGGGCAGATTAAGAGGAAAGTTGAAAGTGAAATGCAACAACAAGGAGATGCTAAAGCTATATACAAACAAATGGAAGAATTGACCAGAAGAAAAAGCGCAATCAAAAAATGGATGTATAAGATCAAAGGAAGGAGAAATGTTGATTGATCAAGAAAACATAAGGGAACGATGGACAGAATACATTAAAGATCTTTATAATGATGAACGAACGGAAGTAAATATTAAGGATAATGGAGAAGGACCAGAAATACTCAAAGAAGTAGTGGAAGACGCGTTGCGCAATATGAAAGCAGGCAAAGCTCCTGGACCATATAATATAACTAAAGAAGAGATTGAAGTCATGGGTAATTTTGGAATAGAAATAATAACAAAAATATTGAATGATATCTACAACAGCGGATATATACCAGACGACGTGCTCAAATCAATATTCATAGCCCTATCAAAGAAATCTGGTGCGATTGAATGCGATGATCATCGCACAATAAGCCTTATGAGTCATATGACTAAGATATTACTAAGAATCATCATGCGAAGAGTGCGAAACAAAATCAGTCCAGAAATTAGTGATGAACAGTGTGGTTTTGTTGGAGGTAAAGGAACGAGCAATGCCATTTATATCATAAGATCTTTAGTAGAAAGAGCCATAGAGGTGAAAACAGATCTATACCTATGTTTCATAGATTATACCAAAGCATTTGACAAAGTAAAGAACCAAAGATATAATCACAATTTTAGAAAGCGTAAACGTAGACAGCAAAGATCCAAGAATAATAAAGAACATGTACTGGCAACAAACAGCGGCCATAAGAACTGAAAATCAATCGAAACTGTTTCAACGAATAAAATAGGGTAAATATGACAACAGATGAAGTGATATATCTGGGTAGAGGCAGAGATTCTTTCAGACGGGCTGTGATAAATGGAACGTTTTGTGGGAGATCTGGCTAGAGACAGAGATTCTTTCAGACGGGCTGTGATGAATGTAACGTTCTGTGGGAGATCTGGCTAGAGACAGAGATTCTTTCACAGGAGTTGTGGTAAATATAACGTTCTGTGGGAGATCTGGCTAGAGACAGAGATTCTTTCACACGAGTTGTGGTGAATGTAACGTTCTGTGGGAGATCTGGCTAGAGACAGAGATTCTTTCACACGAGTTGTGATGAATGTAACGTTCTGTGGGAGATCTGGCTAGAGACAGAGATTCTTTCACACGAGTTGTGATAAATGTAACGTTCTGTGGGAGATCTGGCTAGAGACAGAGATTCTTTCACACGAGTTGTGATGAATGTAACGTTCTGTGGGAGATCTGGCTAGAGACAGAGATTCTTTCACACGAGTTGTGATGAATGTAACGTTCTGTGGAGATCTGGCTAGAGACAGAGATTCTTTCACACGGGCTGTGATGAATGTAACGTTCTGTGGGAGATCTGGCTAGAGACAGAGATTCTTTCACACGGGCTGTGATGAATGTAACGTTCTGTGGGAGATCTGGCTAGAGACAGAGATTCTTTCACAGGGCTGTGATGAATGTAACGTTCTGTGGGAGATCTGGCTAGAGACAGAGATTCTTTCACACGGGCTGTGGTGAATGTAACGTTCTGTGGAAGATCTGGCTAGAGACAGAGATTCTTCCAGACGGGCTGTGATGAATGGAACGTTCTGTGGGAGATCTGGCTAGAGACAGAGATTCTTTCAGACGGGCTGTGGTGAATGTAACGTTGTGGGAGATCTGGCTAGAGACAGAGATTCTTTCACACGGGCTGTGGTGAATGTAACGTTCTGTGGGAGATCTGGCTAGAGACAGAGATTCTTCAGACAGGCTGTGATGAATGGAACGTTCTGTGGGAGATCTGGCTAGAGATTCTTTCAGAAGGCTGTGGTGAATGTAACGTTTGTGGGAGATCTGGCTAGAGATTCTTTCAGACAGGCTATGGTGAATGTAACGTTCTGTGGGAGATCTGGCTAGAGATTCTTTCACACAGGCTGTGGTGAATGTAACGTTCTGTGGGAGATCTGGCTAGAGATTCTTTCAGACAGGCTGTAGTGAATGTAACGTTCTGTGTGAGATCTGGCTAGAGATTCTTTCGCACAGGCTGTGGTGAATGTAACGTTCTGTGGGAGATCTGGCTAGAGATTCTTTCACACAGGCTGTGGTGAATGTAACGTTCTGTGTGAGATCTGGCTAGAGATTCTTTCACACAGGCTGTGGTGAATGTAACGTTCTGTGAGAGATCTGGCTAGAGACTCTTTCAGACAGGCTGTGGTGAATGTAACGTTCTGTGGGAGATCTGGCTAGAGATTCTTTCACACAGGCTGTGGTGAATGTAACGTTCTGTGGAAGATCTGGCTAGAGATTCTTTCACACAGGCTGTGGTGAATGTAACGTTCTGTGTGAGATCTGGCTAGAGATTCTTTCACACACGCTGTGGTGAATGTAACGTTCTGTGGGAGATCTGGCTAGAGATTCTTTCACACAGGCTGTGGTGAATGTAACGTTCTGTGGAGATCTGGCTAGAGATTCTTTCACACAGGCTGTGGTGAATGTAACGTTCTGTGTGAGATCTGGCTAGAGATTCTTTCACACAGGCTGTGGTGAATGTAACGTTCTGTGGGAGATCTGGCTAGAGATTCTTTCACACAGGCTGTGGTGAATGTAACGTTCTGTGTGAGATCTGGCTAGAGATTCTTTCACACAGGCTGTGGTGAATGTAACGTTCTGTGGGAGATCTGGCTAGAGACTCTTTCAGACACGCTGTGGTGAATGTAACGTTCTGTGGGAGATCTGGCTAGAGATTCTTTCACACAGGCTGTGGTGAATGTAACGTTCTGTGGGAGATCTGGCTAGAGATTCTTTCAGACAGGCTATGGTGAATGTAACGTTCTGAGTGAAATCTGGCTAGAGATTCTTTCGCAAAGGCTGCGGTGAATATAACGTTCTGTGGGATATCTGGCTAGAGATTCTTTCACACAGGCTGTGGTGAATGTAACGTTCTTTGGGAGATCTGGCTAGAGACTCTTTCAGACACGCTGTGGTGAATGTAACGTTCTGTGTGAGATCTGGCTAGAGATTCTTTCAGACACGCTGTGGTGAATGTAACGTTCTGTGTGAGATCTGGCTAGAGACTCTTTCAGACACGCTGTGGTGAATGTAACGTTCTGTGGGAGATCTGGCTAGAGATTCTTTCAGACACGCTGTGGTGAATGTAACGTTCTGTGGGAGATCTGGCTAGAGACAGAGATTCTTTCAGGCAGGAGTTGGTGAGTTTCTGTAAAGAACTTACGATCTGAAGATGATAATAATTATTCTTAACATCTCTAATATCTTAAATAATCTTCTCATCTTTATATTTGTCTGTTTTTTTCTCTGAAATACAAAGAAAATATCCATAACACTTTCTCCTCTTTGTCCCACTCGCTGCTGAACCATTCTTGTCCTCATGTATTGCGCTTCAAATATTATTTCAATATCCTCATTTGTGGTTAAACAATTAAAGAAGAGTTAGGTACGGTTGCGAGTGGGACATTATGTACAATGAATTTGCGAAAATATAAAACTTGATGGCGTTTAACCACAGATATACAAATATATAATCACGTTACATACTAAGTAGGGCCACGAATATAGTAGCAGATAATTTTTAATAAACATGAAATGTTATTAAGCAGCAAAACGGTTATTGAGACGAGACATATTACGACGTTTCGTCAAAATCCTTCATCAGGCGCACACACACACAAAAGATATTAACACAAAGACAACAGGTACTGGGAAGCATATGGAAATCCAAAGTAATTAGGTGAAATAGAAACAAAATTAACCCCAATGTTAAGTTAGTTTTATTACATGACTGTGAAACATGGAGAATAACAAAATGACAATCATGAAGATACAGACTTTCATTAATGGATGCTTACGCAGAATCATCATCATTGAGTGCCGTCTCCGCATCGAAGATTGGCTACCATGGAGCGCCATTCCACTCTGTCTCTTGCTTTGATGGTGCAGATTGCCATAGGCTGACTTGTCTATCTTTTGATGTTACTCATCCATGTTAGTCTTGGTCTGCCTCTGCCTCTTTTACCTTGTTTTTTCCCTTCTAATATTACTTTTATTAGACTGTTGTGTCTTTTAACATGACCATAAAACTTCATTTGCCTTGCTCTAATTGTGTTTAGTAGTTCTTTCTTCATTTTTAGTTGTTTTAAAACTTCCTCGTTTGTTTTCTTTTCTTTCCATCCAATTCTACATATTCTTCTATAAAACCACATTTCAAAGGCCTCAATTTTCTGTTCTGTTTTCTAGTATAATGTCCATGTTTCTGCACCATACAGGAATATTGAGAAGATGTAACATTTTGCTATTCTTAGTTTTAGCCCTGGTGATATTTGTTTTGATGTTAGTATATTTTTCATAGCATTGAAATTACTTTTTGCCATTCTTATTCTTTTATTTATTTCAGTTGTACATTTTCCATCATTGGTTATAGTATGTCCCAGGTAGTTGTAGCTCTGGACTGTCTCTAGATGTATTCCTTCAACTTTGATATTTAATTGTAGGTCTTGTAAATTTTCTTTGTTTATGATCAAATTTTTAGTCTTTTTGATATTCATATCTATCTGTCCTTATTTTTTGCTTGTCATGTTTATTACATTAAGTAATTGTTGTAGATCTTTAGGATTTCTGCTAGTAGTACAGTATCATCAGCATATCTTAGGTTATTGATTATCTTCACATTAATGTTAAGGCCTGGCATCTCATTGATGTTTTTAAAGATTTGCTCAGTGTATTTGTCCATCTTTTGTCCATCTTTACGCAGAATAAAAGGATGGAAATGGCAGGACAAAATTACTAACATAGAATTATGGAAATGTACCAGTCAAATACCAGTGGATAAAGAGATACAGCGAATGCGATGGCGCTGGATAGGACACACACTAGCGGAAGCCAACTGAGAGTACAACTACAACAGGCCCTTTTTTGGAATCCCCAGGGGAAAAGACAAAGAGGAAGACCAACATTTTATCGGAGAAGACAGATGGAAGCAGAGGTGAAGATGATAGGAAGACATGGAATGATCTTAAAAGAATGGCAAGAAACAGAACGACTTGGAAAGTGTTTGATGAAGGTCTATGCTCCACTGGGAGCTGAAAGGAAGAAGAGGAAGAAAACAAAGACAAATAAGGATCTAAGTACAAGTTTAAAATCACAAATCAGAGAGAAAAATTAGTACTATCTTAGTACTTGCCTTTCATTGTTTGTCTTTTTATTAATATCTTTTACTGTCTACATGACGACGGCTTCTGGTCGAAACGTCGTATTTTGTCTCGTCTCTTTGCAAGTTTAACAGCTTAATATCAATGTATGTTAATTTTACATAAACTCATGCTGACTGCTTTTCTACAGACACACTTGCTGAGCTCTAGCTGCCACTGTCAGCACAGAGGCTTATCACGACCACTTTAGTTGTCATTTCTCATTATTTCATTTAGTAAAAGATAAAAGTATATATTTCTTTTATGGTAAGTCAAGGTTCATTTTGAAGAAATTATATTTTAAGTTTCATCTAAAAGAGGAAAAGTAAAAGCGGTTAATCGAATGGATAAATATCTAGCTGTTCTCCCGATTAGTTGAGGCAGGGTTTGAACCGCGGAGAGAAGTCTTTTTGTTTTTTATTTTTGCTTTAACTTTCTATCTATCTATCTATCTAGTGTCCTTTCGAACCGTAGCCGGCCCATAGGGCATAGACCAAGATACTCTTTCACTTATCTAAATTTTTATTCTAGCAGTTTTCAATACTTTTAAAGATATTTTATCAAATCTCGCCATTTGTCTCTGTTCTGAGCAAGCAGCTCTATCTCATTGCTACGTTTCATTAACAAAATCGTTGTTACGATATCGGCTTGTTAAACCTCTAATCAACGGTTCTATACCAGGATTTAACTTTAAATGTAAAAAAAAAAATGACCGGAACACCACTGAAGTAGGTATCATACACTTATTATTTTAAAAAGAAAATACATCCATGAATTTGAGATGAGTATTGTAGTGGGAGAGTGGATATCAAAGTGAAAGGGATAGACATGGAGACAGTTCAGAGCTACAACTACCTTGGTCATACTGTAACCAGTGATGGAAAATGGAACACTGAAATAAACAAAAGAATAGGTATGGCAAAAAGTAATTTTAATGCCATGAAAAATATACTAACATCAAAACAAATAACACCAGAGCTAAAACTAGAAAGCAATATGTTATGTCTTCTCAACATTCCTGTATGGTGAAGAAACATGAAAATTAGACAAGAAAACAGAACAAAAAATTGAATCCTTTGAAATGTGGATCAACAGAAGAATAGGTAGAATTGGATGGAAAGAAAAGAAAACAAATGATGAAGTCTTAAAACAACTAAAAATGAAAAGAGAACTACTAAATACAATTCAAACAAGACAAATGCGATTTATGGGCCATGTTAAAAGACACAACAGCCTACTAAAAGTAATCCTGGAGGGGAAAATACAAGGTAAAAGAGGCAGAGGCAGACCAAGACTAACATGGACGAGTAACATCAAAAGATGGACAAGTCAGCCTATGACAACCTGCACGATCAAGGCAAGAGACAGAGCAGATTCGCGCTCGCTCCATGGTAGCCAACCTTCTTTGATGGCCTCGATGAAATTGTGGTGGGAGAGCACAAACTGTGGGTTTAAAATGGAACATTTCACAAGGTAAAACAAAGAGTCAGTTTCGTGGGAATGTCATTTGTTTTGGTGGTCATGACGCCGCTAACAGAGTTAGTGATTTATGTGGTGTGAAAATGATAGCTAACCACATTTTTAAAAAAAAGTAGAGAGGCCCTTAACACCAAGTGACGTCTAGGGAATATGGTGTTACTGACAATAAACTTTTCAGACGTGCGGGACATGATTTTTGGGGTAATGTGGTCGATATTACGCCAGTGCCGCTTTACTTTCCCAAAAAAAAATCCGGTACCCATTTAAGGCTGGGTGAACCCGGAAGCCGTCGGTTGGGATCGAACCCTACCCCTTGTCCTTTGTAGTCCAGTTCACTAACCACTGAGCTATCGCGGCTCCAGCTGACCCCTTAGATCAAGAACAAGGAAGAACAAACACGGATTAAAATCATACCCCACCTTCCAGTAGTGCCTTGGATAATCAATCTGAAAGTTTGCTAAATTGAGGAGATCTCGAGAGGGGAACTGAGGAGATTTTGTGGACCAGTTAATCGTTTCACAAGGTGGGATTTGCTGGGACGAAGATCTGAGAGCTTTAGGACCGTTGTTCGATGTGCGATGAGGGTAGTCCGAATACCGACTAACTGACTGACTGACAGATTGACTGACTGACTGACTGACTGACTGACTGACTTACTGACTGACATATTGACTGACAGACTGACTGACTGACTGACAGATTGACTGACTGACTGACTTACTGACTGACAGATTGACTGACTGACTGACAGACTGACTGACTGACAGACTGACAGACTGACTGACTGACTGACGAACTGACTGACAGATTGACTGACTGACTGACAGATTGACTGACTGACTGACAGACTGACTGACTGACTGACTGACTGACAGATTGACTGACTGACTGACAGATTGACTGACTGACTGACAGATTGACTGACTGACTGACAGACTGACTGATAGATTGACTGACTGATTGATTGACTGACTGACTGACTGACTTACTGACTGTCTAACAATCAAACTAACTAATTAAATAACTACTAAACGTTCTAACTATCTAACTAATTAAATAACTACTAAATTTTCTATCTAACTAATTAAATAACTACTAAATTTTCTAACTATCTAACTAATTAAATAACTACTAAACTTTCTAACTATCTAACTAATTAAATAACTACTAAACTTTCTAACTATCTAACTAATTAAATAACTACTAAACTTTCTAACTATCTAACTAATTAAATAACTACTAAACTTTCTAACTATCTAACTAATTAAATAACTACTAAATTTTCTAACTATCTAACTAATTAAATAACTACTAAACTTTCTATCTAACTAATTAAATAACTACTAAACTTTCTAACTATCTAACTAATTAAATAACTACTAAATTTTCTAACTAACTAATTAACTAATTAATTAACTACTAAACTTTCTAACTAACTAACTAACTAATTAAATAACTAACAAACTACCTAATTAACTTACTTACTAACTGGCTAACTAATTGACTGACTGACTAACGAATCAACCAACTAAAAAATAAAGCAATCAATAGACCGATCGACCAACCAACTAACAAACCAACAAAACCAACCAATCAACAAACAAACTAACTAACCAATCAACTAACCAAACGATCGACCCACTCACTCACTAATTAACTTCACTCACTAACTGTAGACGTGGGAGAGTGGAAACCATGTGAAGGGGAGAGATAGTGTCATTCATGTGGGGAAAAGGGAATTGTACATCCAGGGCGATTAGAGACCGGAAAGATGCCAAACAACGCGATACGGTCTTAAAGGATGACGAGGTGCGATATGACGTCGGTTGTCAGGGGAAAAACGTTTAGGATAGTTTTGGGTAGAGAGAGATAGTTGGGCCCGAAAGGATGACGTGTACTATAGAGCCAGAGAACGCGTATATATTAATGAGTGTCCAGTTAAGCTGTATAAATAGTCATTGCTTAAGTAGATCGAGCTGAGCGCAAATGTCTTCGGGAGATAATCATAAAACCTCGACGGTGTTAGGTTAGGTGTGGCTGGTGAGTTTGTGAAACTACAAGTCGACTAGGTGAATATGTGAGTTAGAAATTATTCAAAGTTAGAGTTTATGAAACTAGAAGTCGAATAGGTGAATATGTGAGTTAGAAATTATTCAAAGTTAGAGTTTATGAAACTACAAGTCGACTAGGTGAATATGTGAGTTAGAAATTATTCAAAGTTAGAGTTTATGAAACTAGAAGTCGAATAGGTGAATATGTGAGTTAGAAATTATTCAAAGTTAGAGTTTATGAAACTACAAGTCGAATAGGTGAATATGTGAGTTAGAAATTATTCAAAGTTAAGAGTTTGTGAAACTACAAGTCGACTAGGTGCATATGTGAGTTAGAAATTATTCAAAGTTAGAGTTTATGAAACTACAAGTCGACTAGGTGCATATGTGAGTTAGAAATTATTCAAAGTTAGAGTTTGTGAAACTACAAGTCGAATAGGTGCATATGTGAGTTAGGAATTATTCAAAGTTAGAGTTTATGAAACTACAAGTCGAATAGGTGCATATGTGAGTTAGGAATTATTCAAAGTTAGAGTTTATGAAACTACAAGTCGAATAGGTGCATATGTGAGTTAGGAATTATTCAAAGTTAAGAGTTTGTGAAACTACAAGTCGACTAGGTGCATATGTGAGTTAGGAATTATTCAAAGTTAGAGTTTGTGAAACTACAAGTCGACTAGGTGCATATGTGAGTTAGAATTATTCAAAGTTAGAGTTTATGAAACTAGAAGTCGACTAGGTGCATATGTGAGTTAGAAATTATTCAAAGTTAGAGTTTATGAAACTAGAAGTCGAATAGGTGCATATGTGAGTTAGGAATTATTCAAAGTTAAGAGTTTGTGAAACTACAAGTCGACTAGGTGCATATGTGAGTTAGGAATTATTCAAAGTTAGAGTGTGTATAATTATAAGTCGACTAGGTGCATTTGTGAGTTAGGAATTATTCAAAGTTAGAGTGTGTATAATTATAAGTCGACTAGGTGCATTTGTGAGTTAGGAATTATTCAAAGTTAGAGTGTGTATAATTATAAGTCGACTAGGTGCATATGTGAGTTAGGAATTATTCAAAGTTAGAGTGTGTATAATTATAAGTCGACTAGGTGCATATGTGAGTTAGGAATTATTCAAAGTTAGAGTGTGTATAATTATAAGTCGACTAGGTGCATATGTGAGTTAGGAATTATTCAAAGTTAGAGTTTATGAAACTAGAAGTCGACTAGGTGCATATGTGAGTTAGGAATTATTCAAAGTTAGAGTGTGTATAATTATAAGTCGACTAGGTGCATTTGTGAGTTAGGAATTATTCAAAGTTAGAGTGTGTATAATTATAAGTCGACTAGGTGCATTTGTGAGTTAGGAATTATTCAAAGTTAGAGTGTGTATAATTATAAGTCGACTAGGTGCATTTGTGAGTTAGGAATTATTCAAAGTTAGAGTTTATGAAACTAGAAGTCGAATAGGTACATTTGTGAGTTAGGGATTATTCAAAGTTATGTCGACGGCTCTAAGTGAAACCAAAGACAATTGTGTGAATGAACGTTAGGAGCCGGATCAGTCAGAGTGAGAGGAAATGCTTCCTGTATAGACAGTGAGTGAATGGGCACATTTTAAAGCCCAGATCTGACAATTATTAGTAAATATGAACAGCTGATAATCAAGTGGTTGACTGGACGATAAAATGTTGTTCAGTGAGAAACTATCAGGAATAAACGTGAGTTGTTGTTTGTAAGCTTGGATTTCCTTTGACTTGCAAATCTCGTCAGTGTTTATCTGTACGTGGACAAGCGATGAACGAAACCTGTCGTAGGTTAAGTAAGACCTGGTCCTCAGAAGTCAGGGAAGATGTTTCATCATAACAATCAACGCGAAGTACAAAGAATCACGAGTTCAGTCCAGCAAAATCAGTCAAAGTCTGATACGGAGGCAGAACCCTAGTTGCCAGTACAAGAAGCTCACAGGGCAGCATCAGACGTTTTGCAGTAACCAGAACGTCCACACGAACATAACTAGCTAACTACATAACTAATCAATTAAGTAATTAACTAATTATCTAACTAACTAGTTAACTAACCAACCAACAGACCGACCGACCAACCAACCCACTCGTTAACAAACTAATCAACAGACTAATTAACTAATTATCTAACTAGATAACTAACTACTAGCTAATTAACTACTAACTAATTAATTAATTAACTAATTAGCTACTAACCAATTAACTAACTAATTACTAACTAGCTAACTAACTAAGAGTGTAGGAATCGAAGAGGGATGGCAACACAAACACAACCAATCCAGCTAGTGTCGAATTTGTAGTCGAACACAGATTACATATCATCATATCCCAAGGTAACACTAGAGCAGGGCACCATTCCACTTCAATCAACAGTCATCGCCTGCGACACGAAAGTTCTCCAAGCGCTGGCGCCGAATACGGAATCACTTTTAAAAAATATCAATTTTAAGAATGCGCAGAATATATACACTTGGAACATAATTTTAAGAATGCACAGAATACATACACTTGGAACATAATTGTAAGAATGCACAGAATGTATACACTTGGAACATAATTTTAAGAATGCACAGAATGTATACACTTGGAACATAATTTTAAGAATGCACAGAATGTATACACTTGGGACATTCTCATCAACGAAATTCTTTTGTCACGACCTTTTCCCCTTCAATTCTACGGGGGTAAGGAGACAAGGTAAGGAGACAAGGTAAGCAGACAAGGTAAGTAGACAAGGTAAGGAGACAAGGTAAGGAGCTTTTGTTTTGGGGAATATTTGTGGACGAGAGAAACAAAAGATTGGATCTAAAATGCTACTCTATGATTTAAAAAAAACCAGCTGTGACAATGTGTACTTAACGAATTTAAAGATAACACAAGATATAGAAAACTAAACTATGAAAATGATAAAGGCTATCAAGTTGGGCCGAGATATATGTTTTAACAATACGAGGAAAGGTAAACGAAGAATGAAGTATCATCGAGGTCCAGATGAAATTGAAACTGAAACTGGGTCACATGACATTGAAAGTGCACCCGTTTCTTAAAAAAACATGTGGGAGGTTTCTTCAAGAAATCGATGGACATCATTAGTACATACGATAGTTAAGTTTATGGCTAGTGGAAGGCCTAGGTATCACTGCAAACAAATTAGAATCAATAATTGCTCAACCTCCCATGCAAGTGGAATCATCCGATTTAAAACTCATCTATCTGAAGGATTCAAACAAAAGAAATGCAGATGCAGTCCCCATAGCAGCTACTGCACATGCCAAAAGACATACGGCCAAGCGGCACCAAAAGTGAGCGCAGCTGAATTGTCCTTCGTTATACGATATCATTATTCATCGTAAACAATAGGAATATCGAAAACACGATCCGGATGAAAAACACAGCACACGGTGTGCACAGAGCGCTAAACACATTAGCTCAGGCAGCAAGCCGGTACCGGGAACATGAGGAAACTGCAACAAGGAACACTTTTCAGACTGAGCCTCAACGGTTCCTGCCGCCTATCCGCAATATTGACCGGAAGTCAAATGCGATGAAGTCAACATGCTATGTCTTAGAAGAGAAATCTTTACAGATGCCCATATATTGTTGAAAGGGGGACTGGTTGGTCTCGAGGCAAGACGCCGACCTCGAGACAAAGAGGTTGTGGGTTCAAATCTCGGCTACATCGGTTGGGATTTTTATTTATGATTTCTCTCTGTGGCAACCACACCTGGTCTCAGCAGCGAGGCCCGGCTTGAAACGTCAATTACTCATCGACGGTAAAAATATGAGTACCTCCGAAGTCGGAGTTATCTGCCTGTGCGGCGAGGGACCCCTGTGCACACAGTTGCCGGGGAAAAATTGATTAACACGCAAAATTCAGTTCCTAGTCTCTAGGGACTTGGTCAGAGGTAAAAGCTGGCGAACGAAGAGAAAAATAAAAAATTGTTGGAAAAGATGGACGGCTATGATTCTCTGTCTATTCTGTTCTGTGTAAATCACATACTGTTGTTAGTCCCTACCGCTGCAGAACATATGTAAAATTAAGGAAGTAAGGTTTCCCTTCACGTCTCAAACCTTATGTGAATGTGGCGTTTTAGAACTTACTTTTCAAAAACAAACTACGCATTTTGTTGGTGATGTGGTCGGTACTACGTCAGGCCGCGCTCATTTCTGGTAAAGTTTTCAGAGGATGAGTAAATCCTGAGGCGAGGTCGGTTTAAGTGATAAATGTGCCAAATATGTGAGTTAATTCCCTTTGGTCAGTCGTGAACGAGTTAAGTGACTTTGTTTTTTTCTCGAAAATTGTATAGACATGGTTATTGTTATGGAAAGCCCGGTATCACAGCAAACGAATTAAAATCCATAATTGCTCAACCGCCCGTGCCAGTGGAATCATCCGAATTACTAACTCAAATCCCAAACAAAGAAAGGTAGTTGTAGTCCCCATCATAGCAGTCTCAGCACACGCCAAAAGACAAAAGGCGAAACCGCACAGAAAGTGAACACAGCCAACTGTTCCCTGTCATACGATATTATCGTTCATCGTAAACAATTGGAATTTCGAAACACGATCAAAACGGATGAAACACACAGCTCACGGTGTGCACAGAGCACCTAACTCAGTAGCCCCTGCGACAAATCGGACTTTGAATATGAGGAAACTGCAGTAAGGAATACTTTTCATACACAGCCTTTAATGGATCCTGCTGTCTATCCACCATATTGACTGGAAGTTCACGTCCTCCTGAAAATGATGATTATCATATATTTTTTAATGTATAGCGCTTGATGATGTTAGGACGTCGTTTTTGACTCCAAATCTGAACATATAAAACAAAGTTAGTCGTCGGATTATCCCTGTCGCATATCAAACAGCAGACCGTAGGGTCTTCCCGCAATGTGAATTTGTGAAAAAAAAACCCACATATTGAAATGATAAAATCATATATCTACCCGGAGGCGAAGGCGCACCTCACAGCACCAGAGCTGAAAGTTGTCAGCGACCCACAGCACGATAGCTTGGGCCAGGATCGGTGAACCAGAACTATCCAGACACTGCTCCACCTCTCCGTGGTGCCTCTATTACCAGACTAACTTGTCTAGTCTGGCCAATCGAGTATGGATCGAAGTGGGAAGACAACCTGGTTCTAAAAAATGTCGCGCTGAAGTCGGATGTGTTGGGCCTAAAGGCGCAAGTGTCACAATTATACTGCAAACCACAAAACACAACGCAGAACAACCCACTTAACGTCCTTTTAAGGGCGGATGATGAAGAGGTGTACTTTTTTAGTCATCGAACGCAGCAAGCAAGCAAGCAGCAAGCATGTCTACCCTAGATCTCACAGTAGCCCTGTTAAATTTAGACAACATCCTTGCTGACTATCATGAAACTTCGCGAGTCATCCGGTGCTGGAAAGTCATGAACAGATCCGTCATTTCGCCTTTCAAGATTAGCGTTTGGCCGGTGTAGGGATATACGATGAGTCATTATAATGACGTAGCACACACAACAAGGGCTGCGGCCATAGATTTATGTGCAACGATTCTCTGTTGTACATCTACCATCTCACCTCTGTTGTACATCTACCATCTCACCTCTGTTGTACATCTACCATCTCACCTCTGTTGTACATCTACCATCTCACCTCTGTTGTACATCTACCATCTCACCTCTGTTGTACGTCTACCATCTCACCTCTGTTGTACGTCTACCATCTCACCTCTGTTGTACATCTACCATCTCACCTCTGTTGTACACCTACCATCTCACCTCTGTTGTACATCTACCATCTCACCTCTGTTGTACATCTACCATCTCACCCCTGTTGTACATCTACCATCTCACCTCTGTTGTACATCTACCATCTCACCTTTATTGTACATCTACCATCTCACCTATGTTGTACATCTACCATCTCACCTCTGTTGTACATCTACCATCTCACCTCTGTTGTACATCTACCATCTCACCCCTGTTGTACATCTACCATCTCACCTCTGTTGTACATCTACCATCTCACCTTTATTGTACATCTACCATCTCACCTATGTTGTACATCTACCATCTCACCTCTGTTGTACATCTACCATCTCACCTCTGTTGTACATCTACCATCTCACCTCTGTTGTACATCTACCATCTCACCTCTGTTGTACATCTACCATCTCACCTCTGCTGTACATCTATCAATCTACCACCCGCGGTTAGATTAGGTTGGAACGATTATGTAGGTAAAAAAATATGAAAGGAAGAGAGACCAAAACATATATATATATATATATATATATATATATATATATATATATATATATATATATATATATATATATATATATATATATATATACATATATATATAGAGAGAGAGAGAGACAGAGAGAGAGAGAGAGAGACAAAGGGAGAAACACAGAGAGATAGACAGTGAGAGAGACAGAGAGAAATACAATGAGAGATAGAGCTAGATAGACAGAGAGAGAGAGAGAGAAATAGTGAGAGAGACAGAGATAGAGACAGCGAGTGACAGACAGATATAGACAGTGAGAGACAGAGAGAGATAAAGTGTAAGAAAGACATAGAGATATATCGACAGTGAGAGAAACAAAGAGATATGGACAGTGAGAGAGAAAGAGAGATATAGACAGTGAGAGAGATATAGAGTGACAGAGACATACAGAGAGAGAGATAGCCAGACATAAACAATAAATTATCCTATAAAATCTATCAACCTATTTAAACATAGTCCTTACCTGAATACTTGTTCACCATTCCTAACTAGTCATCTGTAGTTTATCAACAACTTGGATTCATCCTCAAATACTTGTCAGCCTCGTCTGTAAATACTGGACGTAAACAATCCTTACATCAACGTCTATACACGAACGTTTGTTTCATCACGACTTCTGTTGCTCACTCATTGTTTATCTGAACTCTTTCAGTACGGAAGCTTTTTTAGCAATGCAACGGAAAACTTTTCAGGGACAAACATTATCATGGTTTTAAGAATCAATCTACATATTTATATTTATCTAACATATAACATATTATATTTGAATTTTTAGATAATTGAACACGGTATTAGATTTCACAAATACCAAGATGATCATCATCGAGTACCGTGCCTACTGGCGTAGGTGATCATGTCTCTCCACAATTTTCGATCTCCGCAGTTATTTATCATTTCTGTTGTTGACCTTCTGCCAAGCCATTCTCTTAAGCTGTCTGTTATTTTTTCTCTTTGCTTCCATCTATCTCTTCGTCCCTCAATTTTTCCAGTTGTTACAATATATTCCAGTTGTTCTCTTCTCATTACATGGCCAAAAAATGATGATTGTCTCTTCCTAATATTGGAAATTAGTTCTCTTTTTGCTTTGACCTCTTTCAGAACGTTTTCATTACTCTTCTTAGCTGTCCAGGGTATTCTCAACATTCTTCTGTAAAACCACATCTCTACAGACTCCATTGATTTTCTTGTTTGTTGTCCTATTGTCCATGATTCGCATCCACATGTTATGACTGGCTCTACATAACATTTAAGAACTCTTTTCTTGTTTATTTTATCAAAAATGGATTGCATAGTATCTTCCTCATTTTTTGGAAAGCTGCTTTTGCCTGAGCCATTCTGCATCTCACCTCTGTTGTACATCTTCCGTCTGAGGTTAACAAAGTTCCCAAATATTTAAACTCATTTACCTCTTTTAATATTGTTCCACTTGTCTTTATTTTGCACTGAGGTGATGTCTTTTTCTTTGTTGTTACCATTATCTCTGTCCTTTTGCTATTAAGTCTGAGTCCTTTACTTTTGCCTTTCCTTCACTATAATGTCCAACATTTCTTGTAACTCATTTTCACCAAGTTGATACAAGACATATAAAAAGAATATGATTTAATGATAATTAACACTAATCAAGCTGAGAGTGACGCTCCATGCGTCGAGACGTACAGAAAGAGTTAATATTGAAATAAGCCAGCGTTCCAAACAAGAAGAATACAAAGCAACACTTTCAACGAATGAAATTCTAATATTTTAAATTACAAATTGTTTCCTGAAATATTTCAATCTGAGTCTTACAAAATCCACAGTGCACAGTTGTTTATTAGTGATGCTTTAGTTAATTTGCTCATCCGTGTCCTTCTAGGCAAATAAAATACGCATGCTTGTACTATTATAAAAAAACAGAACTGAACATTGAACTAAACTAACAATGACTCAAAGAGCCATAAACAAACGCTACGAAAACGTCAGAATAAGAGCAAGACCGACAAAGAGATGGATAAAGGGAATACTAGAGTCACTAGGAGGGATAACACCAGAAGAGGCCAACAGAAAGCAAAGAATCGCAGATTGTATCTCCCCTCGACGCCAACGGCAATGGAGGAAGGATAGAAGAAGAAAAAAGAAAAGAGGAAAGTAGAAGAAGAAGGAAAAGTAGAAGAAGAGGAAGAAGAAAAAAGAAGAGGAAAAAGTAGAAGAACTGAACATTAAAACCTTTGAAATTTGGATATATAGAAGAATAGGAAGAATTGGAAAGATAAGAAAACAAACGATGAAGTCTTAAAATAATAAAAATGAAAACAAAACTAATAAATACAATTCAAATAAAACAAATTAGATTGTTGGGACATGTTGTAAGGCACAGAAGACTACTAAATGTAGTAAGTACCTACAAGGTAAAAGAGGCAGAGGCCGATCAAGACTAACATGGACGAGTAACACCAAAAGATGGACAAGTCAGCCTATAACAACCTGCACCATCAAAGCAAGAGACAGAGAGGAATGGCGCTCCATGGTAGCCAACCTTCGTTACGGAGACGGCACTCGATGATGATGATGATTATACATTCACGTCGATTAGAAGAACCTGTGTCTTAAAAGTACTTTCATAGTACCTGATCCCTGTCTTAAAAGTACTTTCATAGTACCTGACCCCTGTCTTAAAAGTACTTTCATTTAGTACCTGATCCCTGTCTTAAAAGTACTTTCATAGTACCTGAGCCCTGTCTTAAAAGTACTTTCATAGTACCTGACCCATGTTTTAAAAGTACTTTCATAGTACCTGACCCCTGTTTTAAAAGTACTTTCATAGTACCTGACCCCTGTCTTAAAAGTACTTTCATAGTACCTGGCCATCATCTTAGCTTCTCTGACCCCTGTTTTAAAAGTACTTTCATAATACCTGACCCCTGTTTTAAAAGTACTTTCATAGCACCTGACCCCTGTTTTAAAAATACTTTCATAGTACCTGACCCCTGTCTTAAAAGTACTTTCATAGTACCTGACCCCTGTTTTAAAAGTACTTTCATAGTACCTGACCCCTGTCTTAAAACTACTTTCATAGTACCTGACCCCTGTCTTAAAAGTACTTTCACAGTACCTGGCCATCATCTTAGCTTCTCTGACTCCTGTCTTAAAAGTACTTTCATAGTACCTGACCCCTGTTTTAAAAGTACTTTCATAGTACCTGACCCCTGTCTTAAAAGTACTTTCATAGTACCTGACCCCTGTCTTAAAAGTACTTTCATAGTACCTGACCCCTGTTTTAAAAGTACTTTCATAGTACCTGACCCTTGTTTTAAAAGTACTTTCATAGTACCTGCCCCCTGTTTTAAAAGTACTTTCATAGTACCTGGCCATCATCTTAGCTTCTCTGACCCCTGTCTTAAAAGTACTTTCATAATACCTGACGCCTGTCTTAAAAGTACTTTCATAGTACCTGACCCCTGTCTTAAAAGTACTTTCATAGTACCTGACCCCTGTCTTAAAAGTACTTTCATTTAGTACCTGACCCCTGTCTTAAAAGTACTTTCATAGCACCTGACCCCTGTCTTAAAAGTACTTTCATAGTACCTGAGATCTGTCTTAAAAGTACTTTCATTTAGTACCTGACCCCTGTCTTAAAAGTACTTTCATAGTACAGGCCATCATCTTAACTTCTCTGACCCCTTTCTTAAAAGTACTTTAATAGTACCTGACCATAATCTTAGCTTCTCTGATCCCTGTCTTAATCGCCGTTTTTTCCGCCATTTCTTTGGAGCTGTTTTGTTGTGTTTTCTGATTAAGCTTTTTGTGTTTAATTTGTATAGTTTGTTGGATATACCCGATGAAGGCATTAGCCGAAACTGTTTTGCCTTTCTGTTTGTCTATCTTCTCCATACTATTTTAGGTTTATTTTTAAAAGGAAACACTTTTGTGATTAAAAATTGAATATTGCATCTCTTGAAACTCTCCAATTTGTCAATCTTTGATATTATTAGGACGCGCATTAACTATTAAACTATCATTTATAGCTATATAACTATTATTAAACTATCATTTATAGCTATATAACTACTATTAAACAACCATTTATAGCTATATAGCTACTATTAAACAACCATTTATAGCTATATAACTACAATTAAACTATCATTTATAGATATATAACTGTTATTAAACTATCATTTATAGCTATATAACTACTATTAAACAACCATTTATAGCTATATAACTACAATTAAACTATCATTTATAGATATATAACTATTATTAAACTATCATTTATAGCTATATAACTACTATTAAACAACCATTTATAGCTATATAGCTACTATTAAACTATCATTTATAGCTATATAGCTACTATTAAACTATCATTTATAGCTATATAACTACTATTAAACTACCATTTATAGCTATATAACTACTATTTAACTATCATTTATAGCTATATAACTGCTATAAAACTACCATTTATAGCTATATAACTACTGTTAAACTACCATTTATAGCTATATAACTACTATTAAACTACCATTTATAGCTATATAACTATTTATCTTAATAAAAAATTGTACGTGTTTGGTTTTATTGTGTCACAAATTGAAACCACTTTCATTAAAGAAATCCATTTTAAGAATAAGAGGAATCAGCTCCAGATATGTTCATTCGTAAAAGCTGCACAATTTTATAGATGACGACTAAAATGTCACTTTTAGCTGAAAACAATCAGCTGTGAGAGATGTTGGGTAGGACGTTGACTTCCGTGCTGCAGGGTCTCGGGTTCGAAACTCATGGCAGGTAGGAGGGGCGGGGGGGGGGGGCGGTTTAAACATTTTAATCCGTGGATTTACCCTCCCCTGGTGTCTGGGTAATGAGACGCGATGTCTTACACTCTTGAGCAACGTTGAAAAACACGAGGTCCCGTGTGCACTCGCGCACGTTAAAGTACAAACCATCATCATCATCATCATTGACTGCCGTCTCCGCATCGAAGGTTGGCTACCATGGAGCGCCATTCCAATCTGTCGTATGTGTGAAGTAGAGATATTAATTAATGTAATTCTTTATCATCATCAAGTATCATGCCTGAAGGCGTAGGTGATCATGTCTCTCCATAACTTTCGATCTCGACAGTTATTTATCATTTCTGTTATTAATTCTGCCAAGCCATTCGTTTAAGCTGTCTGGTATCTTTTCTCTTTGCTTCCCTCTAACTCTTCATCCCTCAATTTTCCCAGTTGTTACAATATATTCCAGTTGTTCTCTTCTCATTACCTGGTCAAAAAATGATGATTGTTTCTTCCTAAAATTGGAAATTAGCTCTCTTTTTGCTTTGATCTCTTTCAGAACGTTTTCATTACTCTTCTTAGCTGTCCATGATATTCTCAACATTCTTCTGTAAAACCACATTTCTACAGCCTCCAGTGATTTTCTTGTCTGTTGTCCTATTGTTCATGATTCACTTCCATATGTTGAGACTGGCTCTACATAACATTTAAGAACTCTTTTACTTGTTTCTATTGTCATATATTTTCTCTCCCCCCCCCCATCTCTCTCTCTCTCTCTCTCTCTCTCTCTCTCTCTCTATATATATATATATATATATATATATATATATTTATATAGATATATCTTCTTTCCTTCCTCATCTGCCTTTCAGCGTCGAGGGGAGATATAATTTGCGGTCTTTTGCTCTTCTGTTCGCCTCTGCTCTGTTTAGGTCTGGTGTTCTCACAACGTTTGTTGAAGGCTCGCTGTGTTGTGGTTTGATCTTTCTGCCTTGTCACGTGGCCAAACCATTTTATTTGTTGTTTCCTTATATATTCTTTGGCGGGGGCTATTCCTAGTTTTTTTTCTCAGTTCTTCATTTCTGATCTTATCTCTCAGACTGTTTCCTGTCATTCGTCTAACACATTTCATCACTGTAGAGGTTATTTTTCTTATTGTTCTTGCATCTAGGGTCCAGGTCTGGCATTGGTAGCACAACATTGGGATGAAGATTGTATTGAAGAGTGTTCGTTTTGCCTCCAGAGTTATTTCCTTGTTGGACAATAGTGATGATAGCTGTGTCCAATGATTTGACAAGCTTTGTTGGATCTTGATTCTATTTCTGCTGTTTGAGAATTATCGTTTGTCATTAAACTTCCTAGATTTTTGAATTCCTCTACTTTATATATATATATATATATATATATATATATATATATATATATATATATATATATATATATATATATATATACTTGGCTGTATCTATGTATACACGCAACTGGTGGTATTCATACGCGCCCTTGTTGCATGTTTACAGCAGCCAATAGGAAAACAACATTCAGGTGTTCTCCATCTGTTCCAGCTTAGCTCTTCACACATGCCTGGTCTATATATGACGTTACCTGACATGTGCAGCTGCTAGGCTCAACAAAGTCCTCGGACCCACAGAAATTCCTCGCTTAGATGCAGTGAGTGCTAACTGATCAAAACCCTCCTCTACCTGTATTTGTTGAAAACGAAAACTGACTATTTTACGTCTTCCTCTCTTTTTCTGTGTTATTTTCCTTCCTGTCTTCCTCTCTTTTTCTGTGTTATTTTCCTTCCTGTCTTCCTCTCTTTTTCTGTGTTATTTTCCTTCCTGTCTTCCTCTATTTTTCTGTGTTATTTTCCTTCTCTGTCTTCCTCTCTTTTTCTGTGTTAATTTCCTTCCTGTCTTCCTCTCTTTTTCTGTGTTATTTTCCTTCCTGTCTTCCACTCTTTTTCTGTGTTATTTTCCTTCTCTGTCTTCCTCTCTTTTTATGTGTAATTTTCCTTCCTGTCTTCCTCTCTTTTTCTGTGTTATTTTCCTTCTCTGTCTTCCTCTCTTTTTATGTGTTATTTTCCTTCCTGTCTTCCTCTCTTTTTATGTGTAATTTTCCTTCCTGTCTTCCTCTCTTTTTCTGTGTTATTTTACTTCTATGTCTTCCTCTCTTTTTCTGTGTTATTTTCCTTCCTGTCTTCCTCTCTTTTTCTGTGTTATTTTCCTTCTATGTCTTCCTCTCTTTTTCTGTGTTATTTTCCTTCTATGTCTTCCTCTCTTTTTCTGTGTTATTTTCCTTCTCTGCCTTCCTCTCTTTTTCTGTGTTATTTTCCGTCTCTGCCTTCCTCTCTTTTTCTGTGTTATTTTCCGTCTCTGCCTTCCTCTCTTTTTCTGTGTTATTTTCCTTCTCTGTCTTCCTCTCTTTTTCTGTGTTATTTTCATTCTCTGTCTTCCTCTCTTTTTCTGTGTTATTTTCCTTCTCTGTCTTCCTCTCCTTTTCTGTGTTATTTTCCTTCCTGTCTTCCTCTCTTTTTCTGTGTTATTTTCCTTCTCTGTCTTCCTCTCTTTTTATGTTTAATTTTCTTTCCTGTCTTCCTCTCTTTTTCTGTGTTATTTTTCTTCCTGTTTTCCTCTCTTTTTCTGTGTTATTTTCCTTCCAGTCTTCCTCTCTTTTTATGTGTAATTTTACTTCCTGTCTTCCTCTCTTTTTCTGTGTTATTTTCCTTCCTGTCTTCCTCTCTTTTTCTGTGTTATTTTCCTTCTCTGTCAGCCTCTCTTTTTCTGTGTTATTTTCCTTCTCTGTCTTCCTCTCTTTTTCTGTGTTATTTTCCTTCATGTCTTCCTCTCTTTTTCTGTGTTATTTTCCTTCCTGTCTTCCTCACTTTTTATGTTTAATTTTCCTTCCTGTCTTCCTCTCTTTTTCTGTGTTATTTTCCTTCCTGTCCTCCTCTCTTTTTCTGTGTTATTTTCCTTCTCTGTCTTCCTCTCTTTTTCTGTGTTATTTTCCTTCTCTGTCTTCCTCTCTTTTTCTGTGTTATTTTCCTTCTCTGTCATCCTCTCTTTTTTGTGTTATTTTGCTTCTCTGTCTTCCTCTCTTTTTCTGTGTTATTTTCCTTCCTGTCTTCCTCTCTTTTTCTGAGTTATTTTCCTTCTCTGTCTTCCTCTCTTTTTTTGTTTAATTTTCTTTCTTGTCTTCCTCTCTTTTTCTATGTTATTTTTCTTCCTGTTTTCCTCTCTTTTTCTGTATTATTTTCCTTCCTGTCTTCCTCTCTTTTTATGTGTAATTTTTCTTCCTGTCTTCCTCTCTTTTTCTGTGTTATTTTCCTTCTCTATCTTTCTCTCTTTTTATGTGTTATTTTCCTTCCTGTCTTCCTCTCTTTTTATGTGTTATTTTTCTTCCTGTCTTCATCTCTTTTTATGTGTAATTTTCCTTCCTGTCTTCCTCTCTTTTTCTGTGTTATTTTCCTTCTATGTCTTCCTCTCTTTTTCTGTGTTATTTTCCTTCCTGTCTTCCACTCTTTTTCTGTGTTATTTTCCTTCTCTGTCTTCCTCTCTATTTCTGTGTTATTTTCCTTCTCTGTCTTCCTCTCTTTTTCTGTGTTATTTTCCTTCCTGTCTTCCTCTCTTTTTCTGTGTTATTTTCCTTCTATGTCTTCATCTCTTTCTCTGTATTTTTTTCCTTCTCTGTCTTCCTCTCTTTTTCTGTGTTATTTTCCTTCTCTGTCTTCCTCTCTTTTTCTGTATTATTTTCCTTCTCTGTCTTCCTCTCTTTTTCTGTGTTTTTTTTCCTTCTCTGTCTTCCTCTCTTTTTCTGTGTTATTTTCCTTCTCTGTCAGCCTCTCTTTTTCTGTGTTATTTTCCTTCCTGTCCTCCTCTCTTTTTCTGTGTTATTTTCCTTCCTGTCTTCCTCTCTTTTTCTGTGTTATTTTCCTTCCTGTCCTCCTCTCTTTTTCTGTGTTATTTTCCTTCCTGTCTTCCTCTCTTTTTCTGTGTTATTTTCCTTCCTGTCTTCCTCTCTTTTTCTGTGTTATTTTCCTTCCTGTCTTCCTCTCTTTTTATGTGTAATTTTCCTTCCTATCTTCCTCTCTTTTTCTGTGTTATTTTCTTCTCTGTCTTCCTCTCTTTTTATGTGTTATTTTCATTCCTGTCTTCCTCTCTTTTTATGTGTAATTTTCCTTCCTGTCTTCCTCTCTTTTTCTGTGTTATTTTACTTCTATGTCTTCCTCTCTTTTTCTGTGTTATTTTCCTTCCTGTCTTCCTCTCTTTTTCTGTGTTATTTTCCTTCTATGTCTTCCTCTCTTTTTCTGTGTTATTTTCCGTCTCTGCCTTCCTCTCTTTTTCTGTGTTATTTTCCGTCTCTGCCTTCCTCTCTTTTTCTGTGTTATTTTCCTTCTCTGTCTTCCTCTCTTTTTCTGTGTTATTTTCCTTCTCTGTCTTCCTCTGTTTTTCTGTGTTATTTTCCTTCTCTGTCTTCCTCTCCTTTTCTGTGTTATTTTCCTTCCTGTCTTCCTCTCTTTTTCTGTGTTATTTTCCTTCTCTGTCTTCCTCTCTTTTTATGTTTAATTTTCTTTCCTGTCTTCCTCTCTTTTTCTGTGTTATTTTCCTTCCTGTCTCCTCTCTTTTTCTGTGTTATTTTCCTTCCTGTCTTCCTCTCTTTTTCTGTGTTATTTTCCTTCTCTGTCATCCTCTCTTTTTCTGTGTTATTTTCCTTCTCTGTCTTCCTCTCTTTTTCTGTGTTATTTTTCTTCCTGTTTTCCTCTCTTTTTCTGTGTTATTTTCCTTCCAGTCTTGCTCTCTTTTTATGTGTAATTTTACTTCCTGTCTTCCTCTCTTTTTCTGTGTTATTTTCCTTCCAGTCTTCCTCTCTTTTTATGTGTAATTTTTCTTCCTGTCTTCCTCTCTTTTGCTGTGTTATTTTCCTTCTCTGTCTTTCTCTCTTTTTATGTGTTATTTTCCTTCCTGTCTTCCTCTCTTTTTATGTGTGATTTTCCTTCCTGTCTTCCTCTCTTTTTCTGTGTTATTTTCCTTCTCTGTCTTCCTCTCTTTTTCTGTGTTATTTTCCTTCCTGTCTTCCTCTCTTTTTCTGTGTTATTTTCCTTCTATGTCTTCCTCTCTTTCTCTGTGTTATTTTCCTTCTCTGTCTTCCTCTCTTTTTCTGTGTTATTTTCCTTCTCTGTCTTTCTCTCTTTTTCTGTATTATTTTCCTTCTCTGTCTTCCTCACTTTTTATGTTTAATTTTCCTTCCTGTCTTCCTCTCTTTTTCTGTGTTTTTTTTCCTTCTCTGTCTTCCTCTCTTTTTCTGTGTTATTTTCCTTCTCTGTCAGCCTCTCTTTTTCTGTGTTATTTTCCTTCTCTGTCTTCCTCTCTTTTTCTGTGTTATTTTCCTTCCTGTCTTCCTCTCTTTTCTGTGTTATTTTCCTTCTCTGTCTTCCTCACTTTTTATGTTTAATTTTCCTTCCTGTCTTCCTCTCTTTTTCTGTGTTATTTTCCTTCCTGTCCTCCTCTCTTTTTCTGTGTTATTTTCCTTCTCTGTCTTCCTCTCTTTTTCTGTGTTATTTTCCTTCTCTGTCTTCCTCTCTTTTTCTGTGTTATTTTCCTTCTCTGTCATCCTCTCTTTTTTGTGTTATTTTGCTTCTCTGTCTTCCTCTCTTTTTCTGTGTTATTTTCCTTCCTGTCTTCCTCTCTTTTTCTGTGTTATTTTCCTTCTCTGTCTTCCTCTCTTTTTTTGTTTAATTTTCTTTCTTGTCTTCCTCTCTTTTTCTGTGTTATTTTCCTTCCTGTCCTCCTCTCTTTTTCTGTGTTATTTTCCTTCCTGTCTTCCTCTCTTTTTCTGTGTTATTTTCCTTCTCTGTCATCCTCTCTTTTTCTGTGTTATTTTCCTTCTCTGTCATCCTCTCTTTTCTGTGTTATTGTCCTTCTCTGTCTTCCTCTCTTTTTCTATGTTATTTTTCTTCCTGTTTTCCTCTCTTTTTCTGTGTTATTTTCCTTCCTGTCTTCCTCTCTTCTTATGTGTAATTTTTCTTCCTGTCTTCCTCTCTTTTTCTGCGTTATTTTCCTTCTCTATCTTTCTCTCTTTTTATGTGTTATTTTCCTTCCTGTCTTCCTCTCTTTTTATGTGTTATTTTTCTTCCTGTCTTCATCTCTTTTTATGTGTAATTTTCCTTCCTGTCTTCCTCTCTTTTTCTGTGTTATTTTCCTTCTATGTCTTCCTCTCTTTTTCTGTGTTATTTTCCTTCCTGTCTTCCTCTCTTTTTCTGTGTTATTTTCTTTCTCTGTCTTCCTCTCTATTTCTGTGTTATTTTCCTTCTCTGTCTTCCTCTCTTTTTCTGTGTTATTTTCCTTCCTGTCTTCCTCTCTTTTTCTGTGTTATTTTCCTTCTATGTCTTCCTCTCTTTCTCTGTATTATTTTCCTTCTCTGTCTTCCTCTCTTTTTCTGTGTTATTTTCCTTCTCTGTCTTCCTCTCTTTTTCTGTATTATTTTCCTTCTCTGTCTTCCTCTCTTTTTCTGTGTTTTTCTTTCTTCTCTGTCTTCCTCTCTTTTTCTGTGTTATTTTCCTTCTCTGTCAGCCTCTCTTTTTCTGTGTTATTTTCCTTCTCTGTCTTCCTCTCTTTTTCTGTGTTATTTTCCTTCCTGTCTTCCTCTCTTTTTCTGTGTTATTTTCCTTCTCTGTCTTCCTCACTTTTTATGTTTAATTTTCCTTCCTGTCTTCCTCTCTTTTTCTGTGTTATTTTCCTTCCTGTCTTCCTCTCTTTTTCTGTGTTATTTTCCTTCCTGTCTTCCTCTCTTTTTCTGTGTTATTTTCCTTCCTGTCTTCCTCTCTTTTTCTGTGTTATTTTTCTTCCTGTCTTCCTCTCTTTTTCTGTGTTATTTTCCTCCCTGTCCTCCTCTCTTTTTCTGTGTTATTTTCCTTCTCTGTCTTCCTCTCTTTTTCTGTGTTATTTTCCTTCCTGTCCTCCTCTCTTTTTCTGTGTTATTTTCCTTCTCTGTCTTCCTCTCTTTTTCTGTGTTATGTTCCTTCTCTGTCTTCTCTCTTTTTCTGTGTTTTTTTCCTTCTCTGTCTTCCTCTCTTTTTCTGTGTTATTTTCCTTCTCTGTCTTCCTCTCTTTTCTGTGTTATTTTCCTTCCTGTCTTCCTCTCTTTTTCTGTGTTATTTTCCTTCTCTGTCTTCCTCTCTTTTTCTGTGTTATTTTCCTTCTCTGTCTTCCTCTCTTTTTCTGTGTTATTTTCCTTTTCTGTGTTCCTCTCTTTTTCTGTGTTATTTTCCTTTTCTGTCTTTATCTCTTTTTCTGTGTTATTTTCCTTCTCTGTCTTCCTCTTTTTCTTCTTTGTCTTCTTATACTTTTTCTCAAGTTTCTTCTTATCCTTCTTTTTTCTTATTTTTCTTCTATTACATCTCCTTCTCTTTTCTCTTCTTATTTTTATTCTAGTTCTTCGGCCGCTTATTTTACGTTTTCCCCTGACGCCTTTTTGTTTTTGTTGTTCTTCTCCCTCTTCTTGTCCTATAGTCTTGTTCTTGAAAGTGCTCTTCTTGTCTTATAGTCTTGTTCTTGAAAGTGCTCTTCTTGTCCTATAGTCTTGTTCTTGAAAGTTGTTGTTTTCCCATTTTTCCCACATCTCATGTTTTTCGTGCCTAATCGATTCGATATTTGTTGTTGCCGATGTGAGAACATTCAGCGATGTTGCTACGCGTTGTAGTAGGAGTTTCTGAGCAAGGACTTTTCAAGAAGTGACATCGATATTGAAGTTTAAAAGAGACAACTTACTGAGTCTTTAAAGTATAAAATGTAACATCTCTTTACGTGCTGATCACTCTCCTGCCTTGAGCTTGCCTATAATTGATGTTTCGTGATGTGTCGATCATCATCATCATCACGTCGCATGTCCTTGGCAGAATGTTATATTCATCACAGCCCGTCTGAAAGAATCTCTGTCTTTAGAAAGATCTCCCACAGAACGTTGAATACACTACAGCCCGTCTGAAAAAATCTCTGTTTCTAGCCAGATCTCCCACTGAACGTTGAATACACTACAGTCCGTCTGAAAAAATCTCTGTTTCTAGCCAGATCTCCCACTGAACGTTGCATTCACTACAGTCCGTCTGAAAAAAATATCTGTCTTTTGACATATCTCCCACAGAACGTTGCATACACTACAGTCCGTCTGAAAAAATCTCGGTTTCTAGCCAGATCTCCCACTGAACGTTGCATTCACTACAGTCCGTCTGAAAAAATCTCGGTCTCTAGCCAGATCTCCCACTGAACGTTGCATTCACCGCAGTCCGTCTGAAAATCTCCGTCTCTTGACATTTCTCCCACATAACGTTGGCATTCACCACATCTCGTCTGAAAGAATCCCTGTCTGTAGCCAGATCTCTCACTTTTTCTGTTGTCATGTTCAATGTCTCCGTGATTTCTTGAAACAATTTTCTTCCTGGTCTAGCCTCTGATGCGTCAACCAGGAACCACGCCTTCCATTATTGTTCTTTCCAGCCCGCTGTGTCTTTTGACGTGGCCATAATATTTTAATTTCCTCTGTAGAATTGTGTTCATAATCCAGTTCGCTTTTAATGTTTAAATCTTATATAATCTCTTCATTACTCGTTCCAAAATCCAAGGTATCTTACGGATTGTTCTGTAGCACTTTGTTTCGAGTGAATCGATTTTCTTCCATGCTGTTTGCGAGATTGTCCATGATTCACAACTATATATTGCTATCGGAAAGATACATATCCTCAACATTGCTGGTATTGTGCTACATGTTCTTCATGGCGTTTAATTGTTGTGCTGCTATTGTTGATCCTCGTTTGATCTCTGACGGTGACCACCAAGTTCACTAAACTACGTCATTCACCACACAGCTTCACAATCAAGTGAAGGTTCCTTCCATGCGTTCCGTGGCTGATGTGTAATGTGGTTTTAGTGACCATATATTTCCATCGACCATCACACGTTTTTATTTTTGCCAGAGCAGTCCTGCTCTATACCAACATTATGAGAATTAATGTAGTTGGCAATAACTTAAGTAAAATTAGGAGAAATACCTCTACTAGACGTACAGTCTTACATATATCTGGGCAGTAATATAGATAAAGAGGGAGGAACAGAAAATGATACCAAAATAAGGATATCAAAAGCAAGAGGAGCTTTTGTTGCACTGGGAAAAATATGGAAGTACAAAGAAATTAGGTTAAATACAAAAATAAAAATTTTCAACTGCAATGTTAAGTCAGTCCTATTATATGGCTGTGAAACATGGAGAACAACAAAATTGACAATCATGAAAATATTGACTTTCATTAATGGATGCTTCCGCAGAATAAAAGAATGGAAATGGCAGGACAAAATCACTAACAGAATTATGGAAATGTACCAGTCAAATACCAGTGGATAAAGAGATACAGCGAAGACGATGGTGCTGGATAGGACATACACTGCGGAAGCCAACCGAGAGTATTACACCACAGGCCCTTTTTTGGAATCCCCAGGGGAAAAGACAAAGAGGAAGACCAAGAAATTCTTGTAGAAGACAGATAGAAGCAGAGATGAAGATGATGGGGAAGACATGGAATGATCTTAAAGAAATGGCAAGAAACAGAACGACTTGGAAAGTGTTTGTCGAAGACCTATGCTCCACAGGGAGCTGAAAGGTAGAAATAGAAGTTGAAGAATCCTACTTTATAGTTATGAAAGATGGATGGAAACATAGACAAATAGCAACAGACTACAGTCTTTCATAAACAGATGTCTCCGAGAGATTCTAAATATTAAAGTAAGTAAAGAGCTCTGTCACAGCAAGTTAGCCCAGTTAACTTGAGCTCAATGTCCATCCTGCAGACTTTGTTTCTGTCTCGACGGTTCTTTTAGAGTTTAGTTAGCCGAGTTAACTTGAGCTCAATGTCCATACTGCAGACTTTGTTTCTGTCTCGACGGTTCTTTTAGAGTTTAGTTAGCCGAGTTAACTTGAGCTCAATGTCCATCCTGCAGACTTTGTTTCTGTCTCGACGGTTCTTTTAGAGTTTAGTTAGCCGAGTTAACTTGAGCTCAATGTCCATCCTGCAGAGTTTGTTTCTGTCTCGACGGTTCTTCTAGAGTTTAGTTAGCCGAGTTGGCAGTGTTCCCTAGCGCTTGGCTTTTCGTAGCAAGGAACTGTGCCAAGGAGTACGGGTTCGATCCTGCTTCGGGCCATATATTGTTCTTTGTTTTTTTTCTTATGTTGATTATTTGTAATTTTTTCCGAGTGCTGTAAATATAACTCTTCCTCTGAATTGATCCCCCGTCACGCCAAGAAATACTGTGTTAGTGACCATAAATTTTACAGACCTCCGACACATTTTTGGGGTAATGTGATCGGTATTAGGCCCGTGCATCTTTACTTTCCCAGAAAATATCCGGTACCCATTTAAGGCTGGGTGAATCCGGAAGACGTCGATTGGGATCGAACCCGACCTCTTGTCCTTTGTAGTCCAGTTCACTAACCACTGAGCTTTCTTAATATTCTATCTATTTTCCTTTCGAGCTGAAGACGGCACATAGGGCAGAATTACAATCCCCAAAAGAGAAACCTTGGGGGCCAAGGCGGGCACATACCCCAGAGATCACTGCTTCTAAAATCTATGGCGCTGTTTCCACAACAATACCTTTTACAATGACAGCTTGTCAAGCTATCGATCATCCTCCTTAGTCACCTCTTACGACATGCTTGGAAGGTCACAGTGTCACTATTCTTTACTTCCCTCATAATGAGGCCCCGGTAGCACACGTGTAGTATTTCTTAATATTAGATGGTCAAATAAAATGACACATGAGAGCCTTTGTTGCAGAACTACCCAGATAACAATTAGAAAGAAGATCAAGAAAAAGGGAAATGAAGATGGATTGGCTACACACTGCTAAGACCACCCAGCAATATTACAAGAAAGGCAATGAACAGAACTCCTCATGGAACTAAGAATGTTAGAAGGCGGAAGCAGACTTGGAGACGAACCGTCGAGGCAGAAACAAAATCTGCAGGATGGACGTACAGGTCAATTGGAGAGGATAGCACAGAACTGGGTCAAGGGTCAGAATGCGATTGCAGCCCTTTGCTCAATGAGAAGCTGTAATAAATAGGTCAAGTAAATCATGACACCTTCTTCTTCTACCTTTCAGCTCCCTGTGGAGCACAGGTCTTCAACAAACACTTTTCAAGCCGTTCTGTTTCTTGCCATTCTTTTTAAATCGTTCCATGTCTTCCCCATTATCTTCATCTCTACTTATATCTATCTTCTGCAAGAATTCGTTGGTCTTCCTCTTTGTCTTTTCCCCTGGAGATTCCAAAAAAGGGTCTGTTGTGGAATACTCTCAATTGGTTTCCGCAGTGTGTGTCCTATCCAGCGCCTTCGTCGTCGCTGTATCTCTTTATCCAATGGTATTTGACTAGTACATTCTAATAATAATTTGTTAGTGTTTTGTCCTGCCATTTCCATCCTTTTATTCTGCGTAATTATTCATTAATGAAAGTCTGTATCTTCTTGATTTGTTATTTAAGACACGACATATTATAGCGTAATGTAATCGATATCTCTGGGCCAACTGTAATCCTTTAAAAAAAATATCTAGTACCATTTTTAGAGATCGGTCAGATCGGGTGATGAGTCTCGTCTGTCCGAAAAAAAAATAACTTCCACTTTTTGGAATTGCACCAGAAACCTTTAGAATATAAAGCGAATGCACTCACTACTTATCCACAGTGACTCCCAAATGTTAAGAGAAATATAAAATATAAAATGTAACATTTCTCTTAGACATAGAGCATACCCAGACATGACGCCACCAACAACAAGACGCCATGTTGTTTCAAGATTTGAGGAAAATCAAAGTCAAGAGAATACATAATATTGCACAAATTATGTTCTAGTTCTATAAACTTATCATATGATAGATAATTGCATCTCCCAACAACAATTTACTTCACATGCAGATAGACTATTTAAGTAAACAAACACACAATTCGAATATCACCATTTTCGTATTTTATCCCCTCGACATTCTGTAACATTAAAGATTCTCCAGCTGCTTCTCGTGTCTTGTATCCATTAATGTCCTCGAACACTCCTCGTATTGTCAACAGAGTCACACCTGAACAAATACATGAGTTAGCTTGCTCGTTCTACATACTCTCTAAACCTTATAATTGAGTTACCAAACATTTCATTTTTATTTCTTCTCTTCACTTTTCCACTCGCTGGAAAAAGGAAAAAATGAAAATGAAAATGAAAAACAATTGTCTTTGACCGAGATCAAAAATTACTCACCCAATGAACACCTTGGATAATCATGTTAGTATCACATTCAAAGATATATGAACATCATCATCATGTGCCATACCGATATGCTTAGGCGATCATGTCCTTTCACAATTGTATATCTACAGTACATCGTATCAGTTCTGTTGTTGACTGTTTCCCATACCATGACACCAAGCTATCCAGTATTTTCTCTCTTTGTCGTCCGCTATCTCTCTTTCCTTGTATTTAGCCTGTTGTAACCAAGTATTCCAACTTTCCTCTTCTCATGATGTGCCAGAAAAATGTTGATTGTTTCTTTCTGATGTTTTTTAGGAGTTCCCTTATTGTGTTGGCCTCTTTGAGAATTTCCTCATTGGTCTTTTTAGCTGTCCAGGAAACTTTCAACATTCTTCTGAGAAATCCCATCTATGTGGCCTCTAATTGTCTTTTCATTTGTTTGTCTACTGTCCATGATTGGCTTCCATATGCCAGAATTGGTTCTATATAATATTATAAATATATGAATAAATAAGATTAAAGAAGAACACAAATGTACTATTCTCTCATGGCTTTGTAACAACAGAGTGTGACTAGACACGGCTGATTGCTTTCACCTCAGAGTGGTATTTTAGTTCAGACCTTGGAATTCTAGCCGCCTTTATGAATGATATCGTGAGTGTGGTACAGTCCACTCATTCATAGCATTGATATTTTATGGGAGTGGTTTCAATTTGTGACACTAGACACACAACGCAAATATTTTTAGCTAAAGTCAACATTTGTGTACAAAGTGAGGAACGGATCCCGGTAAGCGCGGTTTATTTTTTTTTAAATCGCGACTCGTGAGATTACCAGCCTTAGAACCGCGCTACCATCTGAGGTAGGGTTGCCAAACGTCCCGGTTCCTATGACAGTAAATAATAATAATAATCATCATCATGTGCCATACCAGTTGGCGTAGGCGATCATGTCCTTCCACAATCTTCTATCCACAGTGCATCGTATGAGTTCTGTTGTTGGCTGTTTTCCATGCCATGACACCAAGCTATCCAATATTTTATCTCTTTGTCGTCCGCGATCTTTCTATCCTTTTATTTTGCCAGTTGTAACCAAGTATTCCAACTTTTCTCTTCTCATGATGTGCCCGAAAAATGTTGATTGTTTCTTTCTGATGTTTTTTAGGAGTTCCCTTTTTGTGTTGGCCTCTTTGAGAACTTCCTCATTGGTCTTTTTAGCTGTCCAGGGAACTTTCAACATTCTTCTGAGAAATCCCATCGCTGTGGCCTTTAATCGTCTTTTTCATTTGTTTGTCTACTGTCCATGATTCGCTTCGTTAGGTCAGAATTGGCTCTACATAGCACCGATGAACTCTCTTTCTCACTTCTATTGACATATATTTGTTGCATAAGATACTTTTCGTTTTTTGAAATGCTATTTTGACCTGAGCTATTCTGCATTTTTATTTCTGTGGTGCACCCTTGGGCAAGGTGGAGCCCCCGTTTATCCCTGCCGTCCCCCCCTCCCCTATCAGGGTTATGTGTAGCCATTGAAGCAGGTGTTGGATGTTGTTGTGGGAGCAGCCGACAAGTAGTGCCGGTTATGGTCCCCACACCGCGATGGCAGGCAGAGGATCTCATGTATAGAAACAATGGCTGCGATCTCCGACTAGTACAGTCACTGCCAAGAAGGAAAGGAATGGCAAACTACCTTCTTATATTGCCTGGAATAATTATGACAAAAACACAACTTAATATCTACAGTAAATAATAATAAATGAATATTACTACAGAGGGAAACTTCAGAGGCGACTGATCAGTGAATCATTTCAGGGTAGGAAGTATGGTTACAACACTCGGAAAAAAATACAAATAATCAACATTAAAAAAATATAAATAATCAACATTTTAAAAAATACAAATAATCAACAACAGAAAAAAACAAACAAATAATCAACATTTAAAAAAATATAAATAATCAACATTTTAAAAAATACAAATAATCAACATTAAAAAAAATACAAATAATCAACATAAAAAATACAAATAATCAACATTCTAAAAAATACAAATAATCAACATAAAAAATACAAATAATCAACATAAAAAAATACAAATAATCAACATAAAAAAATACAAATAATCAACATTAAAAAAATACAAATAATCAACATAAAAAAATACAAATAATCAACATTTTAAAAAATACAAATAATCAACATTTAAAAAAATACAAATAATCAACATTTAAAAAAATACAAATAATCAACATTTAAAAAAATACAAAAAAACAACAACAAAAAAATACAAATAATCAACATAAAAAATACAAATAATCAACAACAGGAAAAAACGAAACAAAGAACAGTAGATGTTTCTAAGCAGGATAGAACCTGTACTCCTAGGTACAGCACCTAGTCATTAGTACCAAACGTTAGAGAACACGGCCAACTAAGCTCCTAGAACAGCCCCGGTTTTTATTTTAAATAATTCACTGTCCTGATAAATGTCTTCGAGACAATCTTCCCGGTAATTTTTACCGGCAAAATAACGCCCCTAGTCAGGCTCAATTTTTACCTGCAAAATAACTCCCCTAGTCAGGCTCAATTTTTATCTGCAAAATAACTTTCCTAGTCAGGCTAAATTTTTACCTGCAAAATAACTTCCCTAGTCAGGCTCAATTTTTACCGGCAAAATAACGCCCCTAGTCAGGCCCAATTTTTACCTGCAAAATAACTCCCTAAGTCAGGCTAAATTTTTACCTGCAAAATAACTCCCTTAGCCAGGCTAAATTTTTACCTGCAAAATAACTTCCTTAGTCAGGCTCAATTTTCACCTGCAAAATAACTCCCCTAGTCAGGCTAAATTTTTACCTGCAAAATAACTCCCCTAGTCAGGCTCAATTTGGAAGTCCGCGGATTGAAATTTGCTAGCGAATGAGGCGGTAATTTTGTCATTTTTTCCAATTTATGCTCTACTCTAATTAATGATAAATTAAAAACAAACAGTAAAACACATAAATAACAATAACAAGTGGGATTTTAGAAAGCATTAACGTAGACAGCAAAGATTCAAGAATAATAAAGAATATGTACTGGCAGCAAACAGCGGCCATAAGAACTGGAAACCAATTGGGTATGTTTCAACAAATAAAACAGGGTGTTAGACAAGGTTGTGTGCTGTCAGCAGATTTCTTTAAAATCTTTAGTGAGATTACTTAAAGATCCATCAGGGGCATGCCTGAAATAATAATCGGAGGTCATAATATAAATAATCTAAGGTATGCTGATGATGCAGTCTTAATCGCTAAGAGTGAAAATGAGTTACAAGAAATGTTGGACATTATAGTGAAAGAAAGCAAAAATAAAGGACTCAGCCTTAATAGCAAAAAGACAGAAGTAATGGTAACAACAAAGAAAAGGGCACCACCTCAGTGCAAAATAAAGACAAGTGGAACAATATTAAAACAGGTAAATGAGTTTAAATATCTGGGAACTTTGTTAACCTCAGACGGATGATGTACAAAAGAGGTGAGATGCAGAATGGCTCAGGCAAAAGTAGCTTTCCAAAAAATGAGGAAGATACTATACAATCCATTTTTGACAATAGAAACAAGAAAAAGAGTTCTTAAATGTTACGTAGAGCAAGGCTTAACATATGGATGTGAATCATGGACAATGGGACAACAGACAAGAAAATCATTGGAGTCTGTAGAAATGTGGTTTTACAGTAGAATGTTGAGAATACCATAGACAGCTAAGAAGAGTAATGAAAATATTCTGAAAAAGGTCAAAGCAAAAAGAGAGCTAATTTCCAATATTAGGAAGAAACAATCATCATTTTTTAGCCATGTAATGAGAAGAGAACAACTGGAATATATTGTAACAACTGGAAAAATTGAGGTACGAAGAGATAGAGGGAAACAAAGAGGAACGATACCAGACAGCTTAAGAGAATGGGTTGGCAGAAGGTCAACAACAGAAATGATAAACAACTGTCGAGATCGAAAGTTCTGGAGTGACATGTCCACCTACGCCAGCATGCCCGGTACTTGATGATGATGAATGTACATAGGGCAGAACCACAATCTCAAAAACAGAAACCTTGCGTGCCAAAGTGGCACATATTGTAGAGATCACTGCTCTAAAATATATGGCGCTGTTTTCATAACAATACTTTTTACAATGACAGCTTGTCAAGCCATCGATCAACCTCCTTAGTCGCCTCTTACGACATGCCTGGAAGGTCACAGTGTCACTATTCTTTACTTCCCTCATAATGAGACCCCGGTAATGCACAGGAAGATGAAACATACTAACATCAAAACAAGTAACACCAGGGCTAAAACTAAGAATAGCAAAATTTTATGTCTTCTCAACATTCCTAAATGGTGCAGAAACATGGACATTAGACAAGAAAACAGAACAGAGAATTGAAATCTTTGAAATATGGATATATAGAAGAATAGGTAGAATTGGATTGAAAGAAAAAAACAAACGATGAAGTCTTAAAACAGCTAAAAATGAAGAGATCTACTAAACACAATTCAAACAAGACAAATGCTATTTTTGGGTCATGTTAAAAGACACAACAGCCTACTAAAAGTAATCCTGGAGGGGAAAATACAAGGTAAAAGAGCCAGAGACAGACCAATATTAACATGGACGAGTAACATCAAAAGATGGACAAACCAGCCTATGACAACCTGCAGCATCAAAGCAAGAGGCAGAGTGGAATGGCGCTCCATGGTAGCCAACCTTCGTTGCGGAGATGGCACTTGATGATAATGATGAGAAGCAGATGAAAACAAAAGTAATAATTCAGAAAGTACTAATAACATAATTATTTCTATGGTAAAGTGTGAGTTTTCTTGTTCAGCGTTTAAATAAATAGTTTTATTTATTAATAACTTAATTAATGCGATGGCACTAATGAAAAGACAATTAGAGGCCATAGAGATGGGATTTCTCAGAATATTGAAAGTTCCCTGGACAGCTAAAAAGACCAATGAGGAAGTTCTCAAAGAGGCGAATACAAAAAGGGAACTCCTAAAAAAAATCAGAAAGAAACAATCAACATTTTTCGGGCACATCATGAGAAGAGGAAAGTTGGAATACTTGGTTACAACTTGCAAAATAAAGGAAAGGGAGATCGCGGACGACAAAGAGAGAAAATACTGAATAGCTTGGTGTCATGGCATGGAAAACAGTCAACAACAGAACTGATACGATGCACTGTGGATAGAAGATTGTCAAAGGACATGATCGCCTACACCAACCGATATGGCACATGATGATAATGAATTAGTGCGAATGTTAATTTATCTAACAATTCTGAGTTTTCTTTTGCTTACAAAACATGTCTCGGTTTCGCCTTTAACAATAAACCCCACTTGTCTTGGTTTCATTTCCGAAGATTATGACAATTAGAAGGCAATGAGAAACCACTGGGGGGCCTCGGTAGCCAAGTTTGGTGCTCGGTAGCCTAGTTGGGGGCCTCGGTAGCCAAGTTGGGTGCTCGGTAGCCTAGTTGGCTGCTCGGTAGCCTAGTTGGCTGCTCGGTAGCCTAGTTGGGGGCCTCGGTAGCCAAGTTGGGTGCTCGGTAGCCTAGTTGGGGGCCTCGGTAGCCAAGTTGGGTGCTCGGTAGCCTAGTTGGGGGCCTCGGTAGCCAAGTTGGCTGCTCGGTAGCCTAGTTGGGGGCCTCGGTAGCCAAGTTGGGTGCTCGGTAGCCTAGTTGGGGGCCTCGGTAGCCAAGTTGGGTGCTCGGTAGCCTAGTTGGGGGCCTCGGTAGCCAAGTTGGGTGCTCGGTAGCCTAGTTGGCTGCTCGGTAGCCTAGTTGGGGGCCTCGGTAGTCTAGGTGTAAAAACCACCCGACTGGGCTACCCACGTTCAGACAACCCGTGTTCGATTCTCACTGGAATCTGTGTCAGTTGTACTCGTGATGGGAATAAAAAAAAATACCCCCGCGGCCGACCCAGCCGTTGGCAGAAATTTGTACCAGGGTAGTACTCTGGAAAGGTGAGGAATGCCGCCTCGCATCGTGAGTGTCGATGCTTGAAGCGACACTATCCAGAAGTCTCCGAACACTCTGGATAGATGGCCGAGCACATGTGGGTGGAAACTCGAATGCTAAGACGCCGATTCATGTCTCGTATTTGACAGCCACCGTGACAACCATAACTAGCGGGGTAATATCATCGTTCTGTAAAGGATATACTTATTACTTATATAATGAATGCTCGCAATTAAAAGATCAAATTTTCGTTAATTTGAACTGTTCGACATGTCGAATATGTGGGTTGTGCGGTGAAACCCAATGTTTCACTGACCGAAATAAGGCGTTCGATGTTCGAAACCTGTGGAAGAAACAGGATTTTTTTCTATAGGGGGTGAAATAAAAATCCGGATTCTCGCACGTCGTGGCGACTGCTTTGACCAAGCGGCCTTTATCCCTCTGGTTCTATCGTCAGCCCCCCGACATACACCATGGATGGTAATCATCATCATCAAGTACCGAGCCTGCTGGCGTAGGTGATCATATCTCTCCACAACTTTCGATCTCGACAGATATTTATCACTTCTATTGTTGACCTTCTGCCAAGCCATTCTTTTAAGCTGTCTGGTATATTTTCTCTTTGCTTCCCTCTATCTCTTCGTCCATCAATTTTGCCAGTTACAATATACTCCAGCTGTTCTCTTCTCATTACATGGTAAAAAAAATCATGTTTGTTTCTTCCTATTATTGGAAATTAGCTCTCTTTTTATTTTTACCGCTTTCAGAACGTTTTCATTACTCTTCTTAACTGCCAATGGTATTCCCAACATTCTTCTGTAAAACCGCATTTCTACAGCCTCCAGCGATTTTCTTGTCTGTTGTCATATTGTCCATGATTCACATCCATATGTTAAAACTGGTTCTACATAATGTTTAAGAACTCTTTTCTTGTTTCTATTGTCAAAAATGGGTTGCATAGTATCTTCCTCATTTTTTTGGGAAAGCTGCTTTTTGCCAGAGCCATTCCACACCTCACCTCTGTTGTACATCTACCATCTGAGGTTAACATTGTTCCCAGATATTTAAATTCATTTACCAGTTTTAATATGGATGGTAATATGTGCCGTAAATATTTTTTTTTTAGAATATTTAATTTTTAACCACAAAAGTTAGTACATTTTAAGATACAATTTTTAACCACTTTGATATATGTATATTAAACTTTGATATATGTATATTAAAAGCAGCATCTGTATTTTATCTTCCTGGAAAGACGCAAAATATCTAATCAACTAAAGTATCCATGACAAACAACTGTGTAAAGCATAACTTTCACAATCTATAGCCTGCGATGTAACAACACGTTACTGTGAATTTAGTGGTCCGATAAAAATGTAATTAAAGTTAAGGTGCATTATCAAGCTGTGTCTTATTTAGGTCAGCGCGTGGACACACTTTCAGATGTGCTGTGCAGTTTTACACGATAGTGTGTTGTTTTACTATGTGTGTGTTTGTTTTTTTTTTTAACAGGGGAATAAGCTGTTATGGTCATGGCATAGGTTTGCTTCAAAGTGACAAAGTACGGACTTTATAGCTCGTTTAGTAAGATCTATAATGTGAAATATGGACAGCTAAAAAGAGTAATGAAAACGTCCTGAAAGAGGCGAAAGCAAAAAGAGAGAGTTAATTTCCAATATTAGGAAGAAACAATCATCATTTTTTGGCCATGTAATAGAAGAGAACAACTGGATATATTGTAACAACTGGGAAAATTGAGGGACGAAGAGATAGAGGGAAGCAAAGAGAAAAGATACCAGACAGCTTAAGAGAATGGCTTGGCAGAGGGTCAACAACAGAAATGATAAATAACTGTCGTGATCGAAAGTTGTGGAGAGACATGATCACCTACGCCAGCAGGCCCGGTACTTGATGATGATGAAAATACAGTGAAAGGCTATTACTATAATGCTATTGGTCACATTATTAAGGTACCTAATATGTTGTTACTACTTATATGTTTACGGTATCCGTTATTTGATTATTGCTTACATTCTATTACATTCGCTATGTGTGTAC